>CABHPH010129760.1:7275-46160 GCA_902168325.1 Peromyscus nudipes | reverse complement strand
TATATTGATATATATTGTTGTCATATTGCATATTGCACTATACATTTCTACTTCAGTTTAAGATATTTTGTGTTATTGTCGTAATTTTGAGGTCATTGTCCTTTTACTGTACATTTGGTTACAGACTGTTTACCTTGTTTATATAAAGCCTTAGTCCTTAGGTTATTTAGAAAGATAAGACATACAGATTTATAGTCACCTATGCTTGTCATTTCTATAGTTATGTTAGTTAGGTTGTCCAGATTTACAGATACATAGGTCAGTTGGACAGGTAATCTTCAAACACTTCATAGACCTAGAAAATATGACATTTAAATAACTTAGAATTTTCTTGGTTTGAGACATGATTGCTCCTGGAAGCACTGATCTAATCCTGAGAGAAGGTGGGGTTTTTAAGACACTAATTTTGGAAGTTTGTCTTCTTTCTGGCACATAATGGCCTGCTGGGCAAAGAACTGCCCTTACCTCGACTGCTGACAGTTCAAATACTGTCCTTTCTGGAAGAACAGGACACAAGGGAAAGTGACTACTGAATTCTGCCAAGACAGGGTATGATGGTCTTTCAAAATTCCTGCTTCTGAAAATAGTTTGTCAAATAGATATTCTATGTCTGTAGCCAAATTGAATGTCCCAATGGTGCTGAGAAATTTTAGGTGACTGTCCAGGCTGCTATCTGTCTCTGTCTATTCTCAAAAGATTTCTGAAAGTTGCTTGAGTGGATTTTCCATTTGCTGAGGTATTATTATATCTCTTCTCAGGTCTTTGATGGGGTTCAAGACTAACAGCTGCTGTTACAATCTTTTCATATCTTAGCTAGAACATACTAAGTACTAGATTTAGATTCTTCAGGAAAGGACAACTTTTGGAATAATCTCTCTAATGTACCATTAACCTATGTTCTAGACATCTCTGGATTTTAGTATGTGTCTCTTGTTTGATGTAGTTCTTATTGGTTATAGTTCCATTTTTCTTGGGTTATTACCTGTTATTTCTTCTGGACAATATTTAATAATCATTCCTATTGTATATAGTTTTGTGTTAGGTTAGAACTTTCTTATTTAGACAAGCAGGAGAGTTGTAGTGGGTGGCTGTTTAAGCCATGCCCTGAAGTACCACCCCCAGTGAGGTAGCAGATAGCTGTTACACCTGTTTATGACCTTGAGGTACATGTCCCTAGGGCATGGCCACTGGGTGGCCCTTAAGACCTGGGATGTAGGCACACTCTCTCACTTCTTCACAATCTTGTGGTTTTGGATGCTGGTACAGACCAGGGCAGAGCTCCCTAGAGAACCATCTTGGACCGTGCCTCACACTTCCAGGATCCTGAAGCAAATTCCTTTATTCTGTCTTGTGAGTTAACCCTCAAATAAATTCCTTTGCTCATTAAGCAGACTCCATGGATTGCTAGTGATATAATCACATTACATTCAAATTTCCACTGATAAACATCATGATCCTCCATTAGAATAGGATTATATGAGTTTTCACTCATAAATACATACATAGCTGGCTCCCAATGTGGTCACAGTATCCACATATCCACTCACTGATCATTTAGTACCTCAGTTTCCAATTGTATAACAGCAATAGGCAGAACTTGGTTGCTAATATAATATCTACATTAATTCATTGTCTATAGTATGAGAGGTATTTTTTAAAGGAATTGATTTTTTTAAAAAAAGATTTATTTATTTATTATATATACAATGTTCTGCCTGCATATATACCTGTATGATAGAAGAGGGCACAGATCTCATTATACATGAGAGCCACCATGTGGTTGCTGGGACTTAAACTCGGGACCTCTGGAAGAGCATCCAGTGCTCTTAAACTCTGAGTCACCTCTTGAGCTGGTATGAGAAGCATTATAGAAGAGAAGACCAAATGGAATTCCTTTAGGTCTCTTGGGTTTATGGCAAATTCAAATAGTAGAATCACTATAGATTTGTAGGGTTAAAGAGGAGGACTATGCCAGGCATGGTGGATAATTGTTCAGCCTCTTAGAATATAGAACAGTACCTTGTGTGCTTCTCAGATTTTGTTAGAAAAATATATCTGATAAACCAACCAAGACAACAGGTTAGGTGTCCAGCCAAAATTTATTGCAAAAACAAGCTGATATAGAAGGAAAAGCACAGGACTGTATCACAGATGAGTTGGCCCATATGTGGGTGCAAGTTAAAAATTGACCATGGCTATATTTTAGCCCATTCAGGGATGACCTTAAAAGATAACTATGAAAGTAAATTCTTCCATTTTGTCATTTGTTTTATGCAAAAAAGAAAATATTCTGATGTTAAAAATATATAAAGATTTGTAGGGAACTAAAACACAATTGACTGGTTATACAAGCCTGCTAATAGAAAAATTATGAAATTGGATACAAATCTTAATGAGGTATGGATGAAATTATAGGAGTAAATAAGACTGCAAAGATATGTATATATTTCACATTGAAGTTCATTGGAGAATATGTCCTAGAGAAAGGTTTGCAATCATGAGGTAAACAAAATAACTAGCCCATGAGAAATCAGTGTCATAACAGTGCTGGCACAAAAGACACATGGAAAGAGAAGCCATATGGCAGAAATGCAAGCTAGGCATGAACCCACTGGGAAGGACTCCCACTCACCAAGGTTGTGCTGCTGCTACAGGAGAATGTGTAACTTGCCAGCAAGAGACAAGCATTATTCAATATGATACTTACAGCAAAGAGCCAGCAACTTGGTAACAAGACATCAACTTTGGAATTTTTCTACATGGAGAGGGATTCATTTAATAAGTGATTAATTTTCCTAAGAATATACATATATTCCAGAAATGATCTCAGCACAAGAATGTGTGATTAACTGTCACAAAACTGTTCATAATATTGTATGAAATTAATGTCACTTTGTAGTAGAGTAGGTACTGAAGAAGATACCTGGCTATGGAGCCCATTTGTCATAACACATCCACACTAGCTGAAAGGTGCCCACCTGACAGTTATGGTATATGCCACTGAAGGTACAGTGGAGGTGACAGCTCAAAGATGATTCCTTTGGCTCCCTTATAGCATGCAGTGTACACTATAAATTAAGAACTTTATATAGTGTTATGTGCCCAAAAGATAGAATGAATTGGATCTAGACTCAAAGATAAAGGTAAGAGTATCTTAATTAGGGTTTCTATTGCTGTGAAGAAGACCCTGTGACCACGGCAACTCTTTAAAAAAAAACAAAAAACAAAAAACAAAAAAAAATAACATTCAATTGGGCTGGCTTACATTTTCAGAGGTTGAGTCCATTATCATTATGGTGTGCTGTGGAGTAATGCTTTTGTACACTGGTTTAATAAAATGCTGATTGGCCAGTAGCAAGGCAGGAAGTATAGGCAGGATAAGCAGACAAGGAGAATTCTGGGAAGAGGAAGGCTGAGTGAGAATACACCAGCCCACCATCCAGAGAACAGCATGGAATGGCACACAAGTAAAGCCACAGAATATGTGGCGACATATAGATTAACAGAAATGGGCTGAGTTTAAGTGTAAGAGCTAGTCAGTGGTATGCCTGAGCTAATGGCTGAGCAGTTTTAATTAATATAAGCCTCTGTGTGTTCATTTGGGTCTGAGTAGCTATGGGACTGTGAGACCCTGGGAGCCGGGCAGGACCAGAAAAACTTCAGCTACAAATGGTGCCCTACATGGGGCAAGAGTTTCCACTTAAAACCTGAGAAAGTTTTAAAAAAAAGTTTCTAAAATGGAGCTAAAAACAGTTTCTTAGTTGTGTCTCTTAGGCCAGCCATGAGCTACAGTATGGTGGGTTTACAGTGGCATGTGGGCTTGAGCCAAGCAGCATGGTGGATTTCCACCAGGGTACATAGTGGCATCTCCAAGCTGCACAGTGCACTGCGTGGCAGATTTAGCTTTTGCAAATACAAAAAAAAAGTTTTTTGGCTACCCAGTGATATATATAATGTTATCTTGACTTAAAAATTTGTATCTAAGGGAATGATGCTTTGGAAAGGAGGCTCTGCTTTTGTTTCCACAGGAAGCAAGAGGCTATGGATTTGATCCAGATTAAGATACATCAGGCTTGACCAGTCAAGACCCCCTGAAAGGTCTCCAATGACACCATGGCCCAGATCATCCAACATCCAAAATCAACTTCAGAGAATACAACCTCACAGAATACTCCAGTCAAGACTTGACCATAATCCTAAAATTTTCTTTGTGTCCTCATAAGATTTCCAGTGCCCTCTATCAGTATGAAGTAGCCTATAAAACTATGCCCACATTGCCAAAAAAAATGGATTATGGATGTTTGTCTTTGTTCAGGTTGTTGGTTACAAATTGTTATTGGTTATAGTCAATCTCTTTCTAAAAGAAGAAAGGATGATATGATATACCAATATAGGATATACATATGATAGGATGAAAGGGTAGATTATTGAATCTACTTTTAAAGAGCAACAGCTTATTTGAAATGTTTTACATTGCTATGGATTTTAGTTTATTGATACAAATTTAAATTTATTTTTGTTATACTATATGTATATTTCTACTCTTGTTTAAAATATTTTGTGCAACTCATTTGAAATTATGGTGTGTAGATGAGAAATACAGATTAATAATTAGTTACCTATGATAATCAAACTTATAGTCATGTTAGTTAAGTTTTCTAGGTATACATAGATATATTTCAATTAGGTAGGTAATCTTCAAACATTTCAAAGATCTACAGAATATGGCATTTAAAATGTTTTAAAAACTTAGACTTTCTGGACAATGAGACACGTCTGTTCCAGGCAGCACTGATTTACTTCAAAGAGGAAGATGGGCGTTGAAGACACTTCATATGGAGGTTATCTTCTTCTTGGCAAAAATAGCCATTTGGGCAAGAAACTGTTCTTGCCTGGACTGCTTGACAAAATGTTGTATCGACTGGACATGCAAGACCCATAGGAAGGTGACCAATGAACTTTGCAAGGCAAAATGGTCCTTCAGGTTCCAGCTTCACAGAAGAAACTGCCAGACATTCTACAGAACACAGAGAAAAATGACTGAGAGACTCTAGAACTATGGGCTGAAAATGGATGACCAAATATTGAGAAGAACTTTGGGTGACTGTCCAGGAAGCCAGCTGTCTCTGTCATTCTAGATTTTTGAAAGATGCTTACAATGCACTTCCTTCTTACTTAGGTAATTTTATATCCTTCTGGGGTCTTTGATGCAGTTGAAGACTAGATAGCTATAATTATGGTTTTCCTTGGTTATGATAAAAGACAAGTTTGATATGAAACCTTAGATTCACAAATATAGGATAAATAGAGTATTTTCTTTTAATTTGACCAAAATAAATAGACTAGATATTGTAACTGTAATTCTTGCTTGATAACCATTTTGTTATACATAATTTTACTATGTTAAAGATAAAACCTTTCTTTTTAATTAAACAGAAAAGGGGAAATGCTGTGGAATAATGCTTTTGTACACTGGTTTAATAAAATACTGATTGGCCAGTAGCAAGGCAGGAAGTATAGGCAGGATAAGCAGACAAGGAGAATTCTAGGAAGATGAAGGCTGAGTCAGGAGATGCCAGCCCACCATCCAGAGAACAGCATGGAATGGCACACAGGTAAAGTCACAGAACATGTGGCAACATATAGATTAACAGAAATGGGCTGAATTTAAGTGTAAGAGTTAGTCAGTGGTATGCCTGAGCTAATGGCTGAGCAGTTTTAATTAATATAAGCCTCTGTGTATTCATTTGGGTCTAAGCTGCTTCGAGACCACAAAGCCATGGGAGCCAGGCCAGACCAAGAAAATTTCAGCTGCAATGGTTTGACATGGTTGCTTGTAGGTAGACATGGTGCTGGAGAGGAGCTGATAATCTTACATCTTGACCTGTAGGCAAAAGGAAGTGGTCTGAGATTCTGGGCATGGCTTGAAGATATATGACAACTCAAAGCCCACCCCTGCAATGACATACTTCCAATAAGACCACACCTACTCAAACAAAATCACATCTCCTAATAGTGCCATTCCCTGTAAGATTATGGGGGCCAATTACATTCAAACTACCACATACTCCTTCTTGAAGAGCCTATTTCCTATTTTGTGAAAAAAAGTGATATCTGGCAGATTTTGTTTCTTGTTTTACAGTGCTAGTATCTGTGGTTATAGAGGCCAGGGTTCTCAAAGGGAAAATACAGCCAGGCATGGTGACTGACATATATCTATAATCTCAGCACTTAAGAAGTCAAGGTAGGAGGACTATGAGACTAAAAACAGCCTGGGTGACATATTGAGACCTTACCTTGTTTGAGAAAAAACAAGATCAAAAGAAAAACACTTTGACTAGAGGTACAGAAAGATTTTTATTGAACTATAAATTGAAAATGCAACCTAGACACTTACTGCTTCTTGTTCAATGGAATGAGGCAGTCATGAAGAGTTAGTGTGCTAGCAGCAGGGGTTGGTTCTGATTATAAGGAGTCAAGAAAAACAACATCACACAGTAAAAATAGAGAAGAATACGTGCAAAACTTAAATGAACCAGTTGGTTGTCTAATCTTTATTTTCAATTTACAAGAGCTAGTCTGATCTGTAAAGAAAATTGTGACTAGGATTTTAGACACCTCACAGATCAGGATCTCAAGGTTTCCATATATCTGTGAAGCCATCAAGACCAGTAAAGGTATTAGCTGGGTACAAGAAGAATCTAGAATAGAGGCTACATGAAAGAGATGGACAGGTCAGTGGAGGCCTTTGGAATAGCTATAGTCATATAGACTGTAACTGCAGTCTGTGTTGATATCCATGGTCCTTGTTACCACCAAAGGCCGTGTAGATGTCCAGGTTTTGTGCTGCCACCTGAAGCCATGTTGATATCCAAGGGCCGATTTGCCACCGGGGGTCAAATTAATGTGAGTGGGCTGTGCTGCCACCAGAGTGTAGCTGAGATTTTCTCCAGTCCTGCCAAGCACCACAGACCCCCACAGCCACTTATAAAATAATCATTTGGAAGCTTATATTAAATAAAACTCCTCGGCCATTAGCTCAGACCTGCCACTAATTAGCTCTTACATTTAAACTAACCCATTTCTGTTAATCTATATGTTGCCATGTTTTCTGTGGCTTTACCTGTGTGCCATTACATGCTGCTTCATGGATGGCGGGCTGATGTCTCTGACTCTGCCTTCCTTTTCTCAGAATTCTCCTTTCTGCTTATCCCACCTATACTTCCTGCCTTGCTACTGGCCAATCAGCTTTTTATTTATCAACCAATCAGGGCAACACATTCACAGCATATAGAACATTCCACAGCACCTGAAGCCATGTTAATGTCCATGATCTGGGCTGCCTACAAGGGCCTTTTCTGGGTCAATGGTCTTACTGTAACCAGGGGCTGCATTCATGGTCTGTGCTGTTGCCAGAAACCATGTGGAAACCCACAATTCATGCTCCCACTGACTGTAAAGAGCAAGGAAGCTACTTTTGCAGTGATATCAATGACTGCAGATACATAGTTAAGAGGGACATGAAAGGCTTCTGTGACAATGCCTGCCACGCCCCCTAAAGTAACCGCTTAATCAGGAAGGCATCAAAGAGAAATCTTAGAAAGTGTGATAAGGATACTAAAGTGTAGCTCTCTACAATAGATGGCTTCCAGCTGGGGTAGGGAGGGGAAGGATTCAGTTCTATTTAAGGGACAGGCAACTCAGAGTTTGATCATGCTTCAGTGAGTATATAGATAACAGAAATTGGACTTTTTTATTTTTCTATTTTTTCTTTTTAATTTTAGTTTTTTTTTAAATTTGGGGGTCACAAGAGTGGCGGGGGCAGGCCTGGAAAGACTGGGAAGTGTGATGAGGTGAATGATGTGAAATTGAAAAAAAAAAATAAAAATATTGTGCTGGGAAAAAAAGAATAGCTATACCAGTAGAGGCTATATTTTGTCCTATCAGCTTCCTTGTTACAAAATAGTCCTCACAAATTTTACCCCCCCAAGTTGTTCCTTCTATTATATGAACAAGTGAGTCTACATGGTTAGAATGCACTAATCAAGGCTTTCATGACTGAAGATTTATTCCACTAGTTTCTAGAGAAGTTACTTGGTTCTTAGTTTTCAGTGGTTAGCTCACTGAAAATTGACTTTTCCTGGAAAGAAGTGCTCCCACTCATGGTCATACCACTTTCCTATAAAAAAGTTCACTCAACAATAGGCAAATATGAGTTAAAGAATACTCATCTCCTGGCCACAATGCAGCATAACTGTGAAGTGCTGTCTTCCTTTGAACTCAGAAGATTCTTTGGTTGAATAACTATTACAGTTTAACTTTTCCCTTTGCTCATTTCCCTTCCTCCTCTTCTCTACCATCTCACATTTACCAATTCTGAGATCACTCCCTAGTGAATTTCTTATACACTCAACCTGTTTCATGAAGCACATAAAACTCTTTCACTCTTGTTTTTAATTTCATTCCTTCTCTTGCTTTCACTCTTGGTGATCTTCTGTTATATTTAATTGCTTCATTAGATTTATAACTTGTAGATGTAACCAACCGTCTTATAAATAAGAAACACAGAACCAATGCAAAGAAGAAAGCCAAGAGGTCAGAGCTAAGAGCTAAAACCTTACCCTTCCTCCTGCAGTGGTCCTACCTCTCCGAAGGAGCCGCTACTTCCTGTTTAAAGTCTTTATATAGTCTCTGTTCTGCCTTCTCATTGGTTGTAAACCCAACCACAGGACTGCCTCATCACGGCCTGTCTGTATAGACCTCCAGGTGTTCTGTGGTTGGCATTGAGATTAAAGGCATGTGTATCCAATGCTGGCTGTATTCCTGAACATACAGAGACTTACCTAGCTTTGTCTACCAAGTGCTGTGATCACAAGCGTACACCACCACTGCCCTGCTTTCCTATGGCTTGCTAATAGCTCTGACCCCCAGGCAACTTTATTTATTAACATACAATTAACATTTTGGTACAAAAGAAAAATATCACCATAATAACTACCTGAAATAATCTCACATTTTAGTTGTATATTATTTTTCTCTTTTCCTAGACTACAGTGCTACAGAGTAGGGCTTGTTCACCAATGACCATGTCCTTAATGCTTCTTTATGCATAGTAGACTGTCAATAAATACAATATTAGTAGAATGTCACATGTTTCTATGGTGTTCTCCAGCATTTTACAGGGCAGGGACATGATGAATATGTAATAGGGAAAGAAAGACACAAGTCAAACATAATAAAAGACTGGTAATTTTCTCCAATTTTGCCAGCATCACAAGCAGAACATAGTCAGCATTTATGACAAGCTGGGGCTTTGTAAGTGGGGAAACCATTCAAGTCCTTTGAAGAACAGAGATTCTGGAGCATATTTTACTGCTTATTATCCATTAGTCACCTCCATTTAGTCACTTCATGAGAAGACTGGGGCTTATGAACTTCCAACCAAGGTCCTTTAATAATGGCTGGGTGACCAGTGGGATGGGTGACCAGTCAGAAAAAGCCACAAAATTACTACTGGGTAATCTATCAAGGTACTTACATAAACTCTTTGAAATTTGACGTGTCTTTGACTGGAATTCTATCAAATACACATGGAAATGAAGAGTTCTATAATGCAGGATATAATAGGGAATCAGGTTTCTGGAATTTTCTATGTTCAGAAAAGTGAAATTGAGTAGTAAGTATCTAGAGAAAGATGAAAAAAATCTCCACACAATATTTTGTCTTTACACTTCAAAAGAAATCTATCATTGATTATTTTATGGTCATTCATAGGCCAGAGCCATGGTATGAATACAAACATCTCCTGCAGTCTTACATGTTTAAAGAGTTTGTCCACAAATGTTGGCATTGTTTTAGGAATCTGTGGAACCATTGGGACAAGGGTCCTAGATGGCTGATTATAGACTGCCATGGGGAAACCTTGAAGGTGCCATACTCTTATGATTCTGGTCTAAGATCTCTACTTCCTTTTTTTCTAATGTAGGAACAAAAATATATCACAAGATTTGACTGCCATATATGGGACTGTGCCATCCACCATGTGTCACAAGCTGTCATGGTCCATGATATAAATACAGCAGATGGCAATTGATAATTCTGATGTCAACACACCCATTAAATAATTCTCTGATGAAGGAACCCCATTCAAGCAAGGCTTACAGGACCATAGTCTCTGAAAACTGGTTGTGTCTGTCTGTAATTTCACATGTGCAAAAGCAGCTGTAGAATCTTCCCATTACTGTGCATATTCATATAATTTGTACATGTAATCATGTGGTGATATTTTATTTATGCTTTAATAAATAAAGCTTGTTTGGAGATCAGAGAAAAAAAGGCCAACCATTATAAGTAAACAAAGAAGTCAGGCAGCACACACTTTTAATCCTATTACTTAGCAAGCAGAATCTCTGTGTGTTCAAGGCCACACTAAGGAACAGAGCCAAGCGTAGTGACACACGCCTTTAATCCCAGTACTAACCATAGAGGTCTTGAGGTTTGTACAGACAGACAGAAAGTGACAGAGGTGTGTACAAAGAGGAGGTGATGTAGCTGGGCTAGGAGAGCCAATGAGAGAACAGAACAGAAAAGGCATATAAATGTGAGTATACAGGAAGAAGCTCTTTTTGGAAGCTGTGGAGTTGGTGAGGAGAGGTTAGCTTGTGGTTTGTTCTATTCCTCTGATCTTTCTCTCAGGCTTTAAACCAAATTTCTGGATCTGTGGGGTTTTTTTATTTATTAAGACCATTTAGAAATTCATCTACACGATCTCATGATCACATCTCAATTTTATGGGCACTTATATCTGTGGACTGTCTACAGATGACTCATCATTTGGCTGTATAATTTTGATATATAGAAAATATACTAGGATATCCTTCATAATTAGATCTATTATTCCATGAGGATTGTAACATACTTAGGCCCTGTTTTTTATCATTAGCTCAAACTGACATAAAGAAAGCAGAAATTTCTTCTCAGTTCTAAGGCAAGCTACATACTATTGGCTGATTTTGGGCCTCAGAGCAAATTCAAACTAGACTGAATGTCTCAGTGAATAAATCATAAGTTAAACTTTCACAGATAATGAACAAAGACAGACTTTCAGGTGTCCGGTCTATAAAACTAAAATCTTTTAGACACAAAAGCGACCTAAATTGCTATGCCAGCTTCTCTTTCCAGATCTAGCTGATAACGCGGACCAGTGGAACTCTCTACTCAGAATCTTTAAGCAATTAACACTTTGTACAAACCTCTAACCTCAGTTTATGGTATGAGATTCTAGGCTCAGTTAATGCCTGTTTATGCTTAGGTCCTGAAATTTTGAGGATAACAGAACAAAAGCAATTAACCAATTGATCAAGTCTGGAGAGAAACAGCTTTACACTCAGATACCATGGGAGAGGCTTCACAAATAGCCAGGATTGTAGAGGATGGTCTGGCCTCACAGCTTTGAATAAAAGAGTTACAAGCTTCCCTTCTTGTGCTTGGGAAACACAAACAGGGTAAGAAAATATATTTTTAGGTTTGGGATGCTTTCCATGCCACTGCTTTCTGAGAAAAATATTAGATGGTATTATAAAGAACAGTCATTGGCCATCCAGACTGAACAAGAACAGGGCAACAGCTGCTGATCTTTCAAAAACACCAACAGCTCTACCTTTAAAATGGATAAGAGACAAAACTGTATGGGTTCAGGAATGGCCTTTAACAACAGAGAAACTGCAGGTCTTCAAAGAGCTGGTACAAGAGCAGTTAAATGCTCATCATATTAAAGAATCAACCAGGCCTTGAAATTCTCCTATATTTGTTATTAAAAAGAAATCTGGTAAATGGAGAATGGTAACAGGCCTAAGAGCAATTTGCAAGGTAATTCAGGCAATGGACTCTCTACAATCTGGAATTCCTTTGCCTATTCTGTTACCTAAGGATGGCCTCTGACAATCAAAAAATATCAGTTAATCTCATTGAAAGGAAATTTTGTACATGAACTAGATTTACTTTAACTGAGACACAGAAATACAGTAGAATCCTAGGATTCTAGTCAACACTAAACACAGAAGTCTCAAAGAACAAACAAAAACAAAAACAAAAGCAAAGGCCCAAGGTGGATAGTCTTTTCTGCATGAGACTAGAAGTAGGGTCTTGTGGTAGAATTACTAACATCATAGAATCTAGAATCAGCAGGGGATTAAACTCCTGGGCATGCCTATGAGGGATTATCTTGATTGTTTTAACTGGGGTCAGAAGACCTGCCCACTATGAGTGGCATCATTCATTGACTGGGATCTTGAACTACATAACTAGTCCATGTATACAATCAAAGACAGGCATACTCTAACTCTGGATCTATCAGTCAAGTTTATTTGCTAATTATAAATGAAAAAAGCTGAGCATCAGCATGCATCCATCTGTTTTCTGCTTCCTGATTGTAAACACAATGTCATTAGCTGCTTCACACTCCTGCTACCTTGACTTCTCCATCAAGAAAGACTATATACTCTTGAACTATGAGTCATAATTAATCCTTTCTGCCTGAAATAGTTTTTGTCATAGAATTTTATTACAGCCACAGACAAGGAAACTATGACAAGCTTGTATATAACACTTATGACTTCCATTCTCAGTGACACACTTCTAGCCCTGCACTACTTTATGAAGTTTCCACAGACTCCCCAAACACTGCCACCATTTGGAGATCAAGTGTTCAAACACAAAAGCCTATAAAGAAACATTTCATATTCAAATTATGGCATCACATCAGGACACAGCTAAAAGTGAAATTTCAGTATTTTCAAAGGTCAGATGTAGCTGAAATTTTCCTGTGTCCCACCTGGTCTGCAGCCACTCAGACACAAGTAAACACACACAGGCTTATATTATTAAAACTGCTCAGCCATTAGCTCAGGCTAACTACCGACTAGCTCTTACACTTAAACTCAGCCCATTTCTGTTAATCTATATGCTGCCACGTTTTCTGTGATTTTATCTGTGTGTCATTACATGCTGCTCCCTGGAGGTTGGCATCTCCTGACTCAGCCTTCCTCTTCCCAGAATTCTCCTTGTCCATTTTTCACACCTATACTTCCTGCCTGGCTACTGGCCAATCAGTGTTTCATTAAACCATTGTACAAAAGCATTATCCCACAGCAGTTAGATCCTAAAATTCTATTGAACATATTTAAAAACACCAATTCTTTCTCAGAAAGTCCAGTTTAACTAGCCACCCACTACTGTTATTTGTTGATCTGGCTATCCTGTCCTTTTCAGAAATCTCTTGTCCACCTCACCTCTCATACTCTGGCTCTTTGATTCCCACAGGATTTTTCATCTTCTCATCTGAAGGAAAGAAGGATATAGGGCATCCAGACTCCAGCTGCCAGAGGATAGACAGGGCTGTGAAATTGCTATTGGTATCCACAATTAGACTCAGTGCACATTTTCCCATAGAAACAGTAATCTTAATGGTGGCTGACTCTCCAGTGCTTCATAGTCCAGCCATCTTCTCATTTAAATAGGCTTTTATGGACTGGTCTGGGAAACTTTCCACCATTTGTATCATGGTTTCCATGGGAAAAGTACTTCTCAACTTACAAACAACTGACTTACAAACAAACTTTTGGAACAAAATGCAATTGTAAATTGGAGAAGGCCTGTAGACTCTTCCAGAGTCATTCAAAGGCTGGTGACTTCATTCTACGATGTTAGCAAGGTTTGG
Source organism: Peromyscus nudipes (assembly GCA_902168325.1). Lineage (NCBI taxonomy): Eukaryota > Metazoa > Chordata > Mammalia > Rodentia > Cricetidae > Peromyscus > Peromyscus nudipes. The sequence continues at coordinate 32,443 of CABHPH010129760.1, read as the reverse complement.
GCCTGCTTAGCATACCAAAGAGAAGCCACTGGGCTCAATAAAGGAACTTTAATAGGCAAACAGACATGATTGACAGGTCCATAATGGGCAGGCTGACTCTGGCTTTGATTGGCTACATAGGCCAGCATTTAAACTGAATGATTTCCCTTAATCAAACACAAACCTTATCTGGACAGGCAGGGCACTTATTCCACAAAATGGGTGGTTATTATGGGGATGGCTGGTACTCAGTGTCTAACTGTACATTTAGCACCCTTTCAGAGACAGCAGCCACCAACAGAAAGGGAAGCTTATTTTCCCCTTCATTGTCTGATGTTTTCAATGTTTCATTGGTTCCTTCACCTTAATGAAAACAACGCAATTATGCAGCTTTCATCTGCTTCTTTCAAACACATGTAGAAAATTCTCCTTTTGGGAGTAAATGTTAATTCCCCAAAAGTTCCTCAAGGCTTTCTGAGAGGTGGTCTCCAATATTGCTGAAATTACATGTACTGCTCCAGCATTTGCATAACAAATGTGATAGGGTGGTTACTTAAGAGACTAAAACAAGAGGAATAAAATGTATAGAGATACCTCATTTCCCATTAATTACTATTGGGACTGAAATGGAATGCCACTAGCTATTGGGCACCAGAAGTAGAAAGAAATGTATCACTGTGTATTTAATCCCTTACAGACTAAATAATAATTAAGAAATTATTACACTGCTGATCTTTTAGAAGCAATGTAACCACCTGTTCACTCCTTTACTAATCACCAATTTTTTTTCTTTACCACCACATAGGAAAGATTATTAAAGGGAAGAAAACAAAAATTGAGTTGCCAAGAAATAATTTATATCATTTAGCAAAAGTATATTAAAATGCATCACTTTAATTAAGACTTTCACCAGCAGAGAAAGTCATATTTTAGGCTCATTTTATAACAACATGTAATTGGACTTAAAAGAATAGGAATGCATATTAGTTGATATTATTTTTGCTACCATTAATTTGCTCTGGAATAAGGTTTTCTGATGAATAAGCAGTCACAGTCATCCAACTGTGTTTACCTGCTATTAAGCAGGATGCTTTCTGTCAGGGCTGTGAACAAACGGGCAGGGTGTGATTCTGCATTGGAGGAGGGGGCTACTATGGAGTACTGGTACTCTGAGAAATAGACATGCACATCTGTTTAAAGATTCTGGGAAGGAAAGTAGAAGTTTGAGTCACATATCAGTTCAATTTTGAAGAGGTACGTGATCTAGATTCGGTGACACTGAGTGTCAGATAACCTCTGCAAGTCAGATTCTTCTTGATGTTTTTCTTCAAAATCTCAGACTTTACTGAAAATATCTCAAAGGTCTTGATGTGGTGCTATTTTACTTGTGCTGAAATGTGGTGATATTTTATTTTTGCTTTAATAAATAAAGTTTGCCTGGAGATCAGAGGAAATAGTAAGCCATTTTAAGTAAACTAGGAAGTCAGGCAGTGGTAGAACATGCCCTTAATCCTATCACTTAGGAGGCAGGATCTCTGTGTGTTCAAGGCCACACTAGAGAACAGAGCCAATCGTGGTGACACATGCCTTTAATCCCAGTACTAATCATAGAGGTCTGGAGGTCTATACAGACAGATAGAAAGTGACAGAGCTGTGTAGGAAGAGGAGGTGATGTAGCTGGGCTAGGAGAGCCAATGAGAGAACAGAACAGAAAAGGCATATAAATGTGAGTATACAGGAAGAAGCTCTCTTTGGAAGCTGTGGAGTTGGTGAGGAGAGGTTAGCTTGTGGTTTGTCCTATTCCTCTGATCTTTCTCTAAGGCTTTCACCCCTATATTTGGCTTCATGTTTTTTTTATTAAGACCATTCGGGAATTTTTCTAAAATTGGTACCCAATATGGGTACTTGCCTGTGGTCTTGCTGGCCTCAGCTCAGCCGGATCTTCACACAGCTGGATCTGCACATGGCTGGAGTCTTTTTGGCTTTCTTTTTCTTGTGGTGGGTGGTGGGCTTTCTCTGGATTCCCATTTCAGATTGCCACCACACTAGGTCGCTGCTTTGAAATTCCCCTGGACTTCTACTGTTCTACACAGTCAACAGATTTAGTAATTCAATTAAGATATCTTAAAGGGTGAAATTAGTTAAAAGATAATCTTTTCCCACATTAAAAAAATGGGAAACATTTTATCATGGAAGGAATTTGTTCTCTGTTTGAGAACACATTAGGCAGTCTGAAAATTGGACAATTAAACGAAAGGATAATTAAGATTAATGGGATATACATAACATCAATTATGAATATTATTTGTTTAATCATTTTTATTTTAGCATTAAAAAGGTTGGTCAATTTAAGTGCCAAGATAAAAGCTTTAGAAAAACCTGTTACAATGAATCATAGAGAAACTGAGACCTAGTCAGGAGAATTTAAAGGTGAACCTAACTCAGGATTGACTTTAGAAAAATCTGTTAAAATGAATTATAGAGAAATTCAGACCCAGACAGAAGAATTTAAAGTTGAAATTATTTCAGGATTGAATTATACAGATACAGAGAGACAGCCTGTTTTAAAACAACAAAACTTAATCTATCCAGTAACCTTACAGGAACTACCTGCTCAATGGCATGTACAAGCTAATTGGACTCCAGTGGAAATGTTAGGTTTAAGGAGATTTAAAGAAGCTATAGGACCATATGGCATGCATTCTGCATTAGTAAAGCAGATGTTAAACTTGTGGTCAAATTGTAATGGAATTATCCCTCAGGACTGGAAATAGTAAATTACAGCTATCATAGCGGCTGGAGCACAATTACAATTGAGAACTTGGTTTAAGGAGGAAGTTAAAACAATAGAACAACAGTGCAGGACTAGAGGTGTGGATATTTCCCAGGATCAGCTTCTTGGAGAAGGCGATTACACTGTTATACAAAGACAATGTTTATATGATAACGAAACCTTAATTCTATGCTGCATGTCAGCCATGAATGCATGGGACAGAATTGAGGAAGCAGGGAAGAAAACTGAATTATTTTCAAAAGTTATACAAAGCCTGAAAGAATCCTTCACAGATTTCTTACAAAGGCTGTCTTCAGCAATAAATAGAATGATATCAAATTCAGAAGATAGACAGATAATAATTGAATCTTTGATGTTTGAAAATGTGAATGCAGCATGAGAAAGAATAATCAGGGCATTAAAGGCCAGGTCAGCACCCTTGGAGGATTGGATCAATGACACAATTAATATTGAGTCTCATGACTATGATGATATGTGGAGAGGAGAGATAATATCAAAAGCTTTCAGAAAAATTAATGTCAGATGTTTTAGTTGTGGTAAACAAGGTCATTTGAAAAGGGACTGTAAACAGGGCGTTCTTCAAAACAGTGATTATTCAAGGAACAATGGTAACAGAATGCACCTCTCTTCTGCAGAAGAGAGGTGTGGTAAGGGTAAATATAGGACCAACGAATGTAGATCAACAATGGACAGACAAGATAGTTCTTTGCCTCTGCCCTCGGGAAACCCCCAGAGGGGCCTCCTGCAGGTCCCCATGACAAATTCCATTCAGACTTTTCCTGCCATCTTAGAAGAAACACCTCAGAGCAATTAAATAACCAAATGCCCATAGGAATATTCTAGGCTGCTAAGGGTGATAGAACAGCTGTAGCAGAGAGAACAGGAAATTTGGAAGAAACAATAAAGCAATTTTTTTGGCAAAATTCTATGAATGAACAAAGATCAAAACTAAAAATACAAATAAATGTCACTCACTTGGAAGGTTGGATAGACACCAGTGGGGATATTACAATAATTGCACCAGAATTTTGGCATCCAAGTTGGCCTCTGCAGGAGGTCAATGTTCAGCTATTTGGAATTGGAACATTATCTCAAGTAAAACACAGTGCAAGATGGCTGGAATGTATAGGTCCAGAAGAACAGAGAGGAAAGTTAAAGCCATTTGTGACTAATATAGCTATGAAATTATGGGACCATTATCTATTACAACAATGGAATATACAGATTAATATTTTTCCAACCTCAAAAACAAACCATAAACTAACGTGTTTCTGAGAGAAATATTAGGAGGTATTAGTATAATGAACAGTCACCAGCCATCCAGATTGTATAAGAAACAGGGACCAATAACTGCTGATCTTTCAAAGACACCAACAGCTCTATCTTTAAAATGGTTTACACACAAACCTGTATGGGTTCAGCAATGGCCTTTAACAACAGAAAAATGCCAGGTTTTAGAAGAGCTGGTAGAAGAACAGTTAAATGCTCAGCATATTGAAGAATCAACCAGCCCTTGGAATTCTCCTGTATTTGTTATTAAAAAGAAATCTGGTAAATGGACAATGGTAACAGACCTAAGAGCAATTAACAATGTAATTCAGCCAATGGGCTCTCTACAATCTGGAATTCCTTTGCCTATTCTGTTACCTAAAGAATGACCTCTTATAGTTATAGATTTAAAAGACTGTTTCTTCTCAATAATCTTACAAGAAAAAGACAGAGAAATATTTGCCTTCATGGTGCCTACTAATAATAATTCCCAGCCAGTCAGGAGATATCAATGGGGGATTCTACCACAGGGAATGTTAAAGAGCCCAACCTTCTGCCAATATTTTGTATGGCAGCCATTGAAAGTAATACATAAACAATTTTCTAAATCTATAATTTATCATTAGAGGGACAATATTTTACTAGCTGATTCAAATGCAGATACTTTAGAAAGAATGTTTGAAGAAGTAAATTTTGCTTTGCTGGGGATTACAAATTGCTCCTGAAAAGATACAAAGAGGAGATTCTATGAATTATTTAGGATATAAAATAGGTCTACAGAAAATTAGACCCCAAAAGGTACAAATTAGGAGAGATAGACTACAGACTCTTAATGACTTTCAAAGATTATTTGGAGACATTTCTCATCTACAGACTATTGTTGAGGTAAAAAATGATGAACTGAGTAATTTGTTCAAAACCTTAGAAGGTGACAAGAACTTAAATAGTGCAAGAGAATTATCACCTGAAGCTGAGAAAGAATTGTCCTTGGTAGAAAAGAAAATAGAGGAAGAGCATATGGATCGTGTGGATCCAAAGCTCAATTGCATTTTGGTTATTTTACCCTCTAAGCATTCTCCTACAGGAATTTTAATGTAGAGGGAAGATATTATATTGGAATGGGTATTTCTGCCAAATAAACAAAACAAAAATTAAAAACCTATATGGAAAATATCTCTTGGTTGATTTTAAAAGGAAAATTGAAACTTCATCAATTAGCAAGAATAGACACAGGAGAAATTGTAGTACCTTTAACTAAGGAAGAAATTGACAGATTATGGGCAGAAAGTGAACCTTGGCAAAGAGCCTGCAGTAATTTTTGGGAGAGATTAACAGCAAATATCCCAAAATTTATAGAATTCATCTTATAATGAAAGCTGATTGGATTCTGCCTCAAATTGTTTGGGAAACACCATATCTAGAGACTGTACATTCTATACAGATGCAAACAAACAAGGAAAGGCAGGTTACAAATCAGAAAATTTAAGTAGAGTGGTTCAAAGTCTTTATAATTCAGTTCATAAATCAGATTGTATGGTATTTTGTTGGTATTAATGGATTTTGTGGAACTTCTCAACATAGTTACTGATAATCAGTATGCAGAAAGAGTGGTCTTCCATATTGAGACTGCAGGATTTTATCCCTTATGAGTCAGAATTAACTTTGTTATATATCTAGTTTCAAGATATAATCAAGAATAGGAAGCATCCTTCATACATAACTCACATCTTATCCCATATGGATCTGCCAGACCCTCTAGCACAAGGTAATGACAAGATTGATAAACTATTGATAGGAAATGTTCTGGAGGCCTCAGAATTTCATAAAAAACATCATGTCAATAGTAAAGGTTTAAAAAATGATTTCTGCATATCTTGGCAACAAGCTAAGGAAACTGTAAGGAAATATCCTACTTGTTCTTTTTACAATCAGAGTCCACTACTAGCAGGATGTAACCCTAAGGGTACTCAGAGGAATGAAATCTGGCTGATGGTTGTGTTTCACTTTCCAGAATTTGGAAAACTGAAATATGTACACCATACCATTGATATTTATTGAGGATATCACTGGGCAACTGCTCTGAGTTCTGAAAAAGCTGATTCAGTAATCATGCATTTTCGAGAAGTTATGCCCATCATGGGTATACCTGAACAAATTAAAACTGATAATGCTCCAGCATATGTCTCTGTCATGGTATTGTGTTCCCCAAAATATTGTGCATGCTAATAAACTTATATGGGGTCAGAGAAGAGAACAGCCACAATATTAAACATAGAGGATAGGCAGTGGTAGCACACGCCTTTAATCCTAGCATTCCAGAGGCAGAAATCCATCTGGATCTCTGTGAGTTCAAGGCCACATTGGAAACAGCCAGGCATGGTGACACACGCCTTTGATCCCAAGAAGTGAGCCTTTAATCCCAGGGAGTGATGGCAGATAGCAGAAAGTTATATAAAGTGTGAGGACCAGAACCTAGAAGCATTTGGCTGGTTAAGCTTTTAGGCTTTTGAGCAGCAGTTCAGCTGAGATCTGTTTGGATGATGACTCAGAAGCTTCCAGTCTGAGGCAACAGGATCAGCTGAGGAACTGGTGAGGTGAGCTGTGGCTTGTTCTGTTTCTCTCATCTTCCAGTGTTCACCTCAATACCTGGCTCCAGGTTTGATTTTATCAATAAGACCTGTTAAGATTCATGCTACATCTGGTGCCCAACGTTCATGGCACGTATTCATGAAAAAGCTACTTGATTGGGTGGCCTTGTGGGCCCCAGCTCAGACCCAAGCTACATGTTGCCATTTGTAGTGGTGCACCCCGGTTGGATTTACTGAAGGAGGCAGAGGCAGGAGGATCCCAAGTTTAAGGCCAGCCTAGGAGGCTTGCTAAGAAGAAGCTTCTGTCTAGCCACAAACAGTGTCAGTGGAACCATGAAGGCAGCGACTGCTGCTCTGAGTTGCTGGCTGCTTCTCTTTGTGTTGGTGATGCTGCTGCCTGGGACAAAGAGTTTACTGCTGCTTGTTCAGAGAAGAATTGCCAGGACCATCGTATTACAAGAAAGCATTGGCAAAGGTCAGTTTGGAAAAGTTTGGCAAGACAAATGTTGGGGAAAAATTGCTGTGAAGATATTCTCTTCTAGGGAAGAACATTCATGGTTCCAAGAGACAGACATTTATCAGACTGTGATTGCTCCAAACCACAGAGGAGGCACACACACAAAAAAAATCTGAAGGGAACCATGGCCATGCCTAACAGCAACTTTGAAATCTTCAAAAGGATGATGGGACCCCACAAAGATGATTCGACAAGGACTATGATAAAGCCATTAAGCTGATTAACACCATGGAAAGATCGACTTTGGACTACAAACTGCTCAGGACAGTTTTGAGATGGCTATCTGAGATGATCCAGATTCACAGACTATTTGAAAAAGGACCTGAAACAAGCCCTGCACTTTCTCATTATGTAGCGACTGGACAAATGATACAGGACTTGACAATTAACCAAAAAATTTTCTTTTCCGGATCCCCTAAAGATATCCTCACCCCCAGAAAGCAGGAAGTAATTTTAAGAAAATGACACCCACATTCCCAAGAGGAAGGATGAGAGATTTTTGGTCATTTAATGAGGTTTGGATATTGTCATTGTTTACAATGGTTGGTTACAAGTTGATAATTGTTAATGGTCAGGAAAAAAAGCTGAACATAGAGATTAGATTCAGTGGATTTTTTTTTTTTTTGGTTTTTCGAGACAGGGTATCTCTGTGTAGCTTTGCACCTTTCTGGAACTCACTTTGAAGACCAGACTGGCCTCGAACTCACAGAGATCCACCTGCCTCTGCCTCCCAAGTACTGGGTTTAAGGCGTGCACCACCACCGCCCAGCTTTTAAGCTTTTTTTTTTCCAGAGCTGAGGACTGAACCCAGGGCCTTGCACTTGCTAGGAAAGCGCTCTACCACTGAGCTAAATCCCCAACCTCTCAGTGGTTTTGTTTTAAAAAAAAGAAAAAGAAAGAAGAGAATATAAATATGAGGTAGATCATTGACTCTACTCTGAGCAAAAAGGTAAAGAAATAATAAGATAAATGGGTAGATAACTGAATCTACACTAAAAAGAAAAAGGGGAAGACATAAAAAATATAAAAAAGGTAGATTGTTGAATCTATTATGAAAAGAAAAAAAGAGATTATGGATATGATAAGATAAAAAGGTCAATTATTAAATCTACTTTTAAAAAGGAACTACTTGTTTTATTTATTTTCTATAGATTTCTATTTTATTTATTTTATTTTGTAATTTACTTTAATTTTACATATCAGCCATGGATTCCCTTGTTCTTCCCCCTCCTACCCACCCCACAACTTCCCCCCCGCCTACCCCCATTTCCCATCTCCTCCAGGGCAAAGACTCCCCTGAGGATTGAGTTCAACCTGGTAGATTCAGTCCAGGCAGATCCAGTCCCCTCCTCCCAGGCTGAGCCAAGTGTCCCTGTATAAGCCCCAGGTTCCAAACAGCCAGCTCATGCACTGAGGACAGGTCCTGGTCCCACTGTTTGGATGCCTCCCAAACAGATCAAGCTAATCAACTGTCTCACTTATCCAGAGGGCCTGATCCAGTTGGGGGCTCCTCAGCTATTGGTTCATAGTTCATGTGTTTCCATTCATTTGGATATTTGTCCCTGTGTGTTTCCAATCTTGGTCTCAACAATTCTTGCTCATAAGAACCCTTCTCTTTCTCGCCAAATTGACTCCTGAAGCTCCCCCTGGGGCCTGGCCATGGATCTCTGCATCCAATTCACTCAGTCATTGGAGGAGGTTTCTAGCACGACAATTAGTGTGTTTGGCCATCCTATTACCAGAGTAGGTCATTTCAGGCTGTCTCTCAACCATTGCCAGTAGTCTATTGTGGAGGTATCTTTGTGGATTTCTTTGGACCTCTCTAACACTTTGCTTCTTCTTATTCTCATGTGGTCTTCATTTATGATGGTCTCTTATTCCTTGTTCTCCCTCTCTGTTCTTGATCCAGCTGGGATCTCCCACTCCCCTAAGCTCTCTTTCCCTCAAACCTTGCCCTTCATTACCCCTACTCACGTCCAGGTTGTCCATGTAGATCTCATTCATTTCTCTGTCATTGTGTGATCCCTGTGTCTTTTCCGGGGTTCTGTTTTCTAGGTACCCTACCCCGAGTTGTGAGTAGCAGTCTAGTCATCTTTGTTTTACATCTAGTATCCTTCTATGAGTGAGTACATACCATGTTTGTCTTTCTGAGTCTGGGTTATCTCACTCAGGATGATTTTTTCTAGATCCATCCATTTGCCTGCAAACCTCATGATGTCATTGTTTTTCTCTGCTGAGTAGTATTCCATTGTGTATATGTACCACATTTTATTTATCCATTCTTCAGTTGAAGGGCATCTAGGTTGTTTCCAGGTTCTGGCTATTACAAACAATGCTGATATGAACATAGCTGAGCAAGTGCCCTTGTGGTATGATTGAGCATTCCTTGGGTATATGCCCAAGAGTGGTATAGCCGGGTCTTGGGGGAGATTGATTCCCAATTTTCTAAGAAAGCATCATATTGATTTCCAAAGTTGCTATACAAGCTTGCATTCCCCCCAGCAGTGGAGGAGAGTTCCCCTAGCTCCACATCCTCTCCAGCATAAGCTGTCTTCAGTGTTTTTGATTTTAGTCATTCTGACAGGTGTAAGGTGGTATCTCAGAGTCATTTTGATTTGCATTTCCCTGATGATTAGGGATGTTGAGCAATTCCTTAAATGCCTTTCAGACATTTGAGCTTCCTCTGTTGAGAATTCTCTGTTTAGTTCTATAGCCCATTTCTTAATTGGACTGTTGGGCATTTTGATGTCTAATTTCTTGAGTTCTTTATATATTCTGGATATCACTCCTCTGTCAGATGTGGGGTTGGTGAAGACCTTTTCCCCTTCTATAGGCTGTCACTTTGCCTTGTTGACCGTATCCTTTGCTGTACAAAAGCTTCTCAGTTTCAAGAGGTCCCATTGATTGGTTGTTTCTCTCAGTGTCTGTGCTACTGGTGCTATATTTAGGAAGTGATCTCCTATGCCAAGGCATTCAAGACTACTTCCTACTTTCCCTTCTAGCAGGTTCAGAGTAGCTGGATTTGTGTTGAGGTCTTTGATCCACTTGGACTTAAGTTTTGTGCTCGGTGACAGATATGGATCTATTTGCAGCCTTCTACATGTACGTTGACATCCAGTTATGCCAGCACCATTTGTTGAAGATGCTTTCTTTTTTCCATTGTACTGTTTTGGCTTCTTTGTCAAAAATTATATGTTCATAGGTGTTCAGATTAATGTCAGAGTCTTCAATTTGATTCCATTGTTCCACATGTTGGTTTTTATGCCAGTATCATGCTGTTTTTATTACTGTAGCTCTGTAGTAGAGCTTGAAGTCAGGGATCATGATGCCTCCAGAGGTTGTTTTATTGTACAGGATTCTTTTGGCTATCCTGGGTTTTTTGTTTTTCCATATGAAGTTGAAGTTCTTTCCAGGTCTGTGAAGAATTGTGTTGGTATTTTGATGGGGATTGCATTGAATCTGTAGATTGCTTTTGGTAAGATTGCCTTTTTTACTATGTTAATCATGCCTATCCATGAGCATGGGAGATCATTCCATTTTCTGACATCTTCTTCAATTTCTTTTTTCAGGGGCTTAAAGTTCTTGTCATATAGATCCTTCACTTGCTTGGTTCGTGTTACCTCAAGGTATTTTATATCATTTGTGGCTATTGTAAAGGGTGATGTATCTCTGATTTCCTTCTCAGCCTGTTTGTCAATTGTATATAGGAGGGCTACTGATTTTTTTGAGTTGATCTTGTATCCTGCTATGTTGCTGAAGGTGTTTATAAGCTGTATCAGTTCCTTGGTTGAATCTTTGGGGTCACTCAAGTACACCATCATATCATCTGCACATAGAGAAAGCTTGACTTCTTCCTTTCCAATTTGTATCCCCTTAACCTTCTTATGTTGTCTTATTGCTCTGGCTAGAACTTCAAGAACTATATTGAATAAGTATGGGGAGAGCGGACAGCCTTGCCTTGTTCCTGATTTTAGTGGAATCACTTTGAGTTTCTCTCCATTTAATTTGATGTTGGCTGTTGGCTTGCTTTAAATTGCCTTTATTATGTTTAGGTATGTTCCCTGTATTCCTGATTGCTCCAAGACCTTTATCATGAAGGGGTGTTGGATTTTGTCAAATGCCTTTTCTGCATCTAGTGAGATGATCATGTGTTTTTTTTCTTTGAGTTTGTTTATATGGTGTATTACATTGACGGACTTTTGTATGCTGAACCACCCTTGCATCCCTGGGATGAAGCCTACTTGATCATGGTAGATAATTGTTTTGATGTGTTCTTAGAGTCTGTTTGCCAGTATTTTATTGAGTATTTTTGCATCAATGTTCATGAGGGAGATCTGTCTGTAGTTCTCTTTCTTTGTTGCATCCTTGTTTGGTTTAGGCATCAGGGTATTTGTAGCCTCATAGAAGGAGTTTGGTAAGGTTCTTTCTGTTTCTATTGTGTGAAACAATTTAAAGATCATTAGTATTAACTCTTCTTTGAAGATCTGGTAGAATTCTGCACTGAAACCATCTGGTTTTTGGCTTTTTTGGTTGGGAGCCTTTTAATGACTGATTCTATTTCCTTAGGGGTTATTGTACTATTTAAATAGTTCATCTCGTCTTGATTTAACTTAGGTTTGTGGTACCTATTCAGAAAATTATCCATTTCTTTTAGATTTTCCACTTTTGTGGAGTAAGGTTTTTGAAGTATGACCGGATGATTCTCTGGATTTCTTCATTGTCTGTTGTTATGTCCCCCTTTTTATTTCTGATTTTGTTAATCTGGATGCTCTCTCTCTGTCTTTTGGTTAGTTTTGATAAGGACTTGTCTATCTTGTTGATTTTTTTCAAAGAACCAACTCTTTGTTTCATTATTTTTTTTGTATTGTTCTCTTTGTTTCTATTTTATTGATTTCAGCTCTCAATTTAATAACTTCCTGGCTTCTATTCTTCCTGGGAGACTTTGCTTCTTCTTGTTCTGGAGCTTTCAGGTGTGCTGTTAAGTCATTAGTGTGAGATTTCTCCAACTTCTTTATGTGGGTATTTAGTGCTATGAATTTCCCTCTTAGCACTGCTTTCATAGTGTCCCATAAGTTTGGCTATGTGGTGTCTTTATTTTCATTGATCTCTAGGAAGTCTTTAATTTCTTTCTTTATTTCTTCCTTAACCCATTTGTGATTCAGTTGAGCATTATTCAGTTTCCATGAGATTGTAGGTTTTCTGTAGTTTTTGTTGTTGTTGAAATCTAACTTTAAACCATGGTGGTCTGATAGAACATGGGAGGTTATTCCAATTGTTTTGTATCTGTTGAGATTTGCTTTATGGCCAAGTATGTGGTCGATTTTAGAGAAGGTTCCATGGGGTGCTGAGAAGAAGGTATATTCTTTTTTGCTAGGATGGAATGTTCTGTAGATATTGATTATGTCCATTTCAGTCATAACATCAGTTAAATACTTTATTTCTCTGTTAAGTTTCATTTTGGGAGATCTGTCCAGTGGTGAAAGTGGGGTGTTGAAGTCTCCCACTATTAATGTGTGGGGTTTTATATGTAGTTTAAGCTTTAGTAATGTTTCTTTTACATATGTGGGTGCCTTTGTGTTTGGGGCATAAATGTTCAGAATTGAAACTTCATCTTGGTGGATCTTTCCTGTGATGAGTATGTAATTCCCTTCTTCATCTCTTTTGATTGATTTTAGTTTGAAGTCTATTTTGCTGGATATCAGTATGGCTACACCCACTTGTTTCTTAAGGCCATTTGATTGGAAAGTCTTTTCCCAGCCTTTTATTCTTAGGTAGTGTCTGTCTTTGAATTTGAGGTGTGTTTCTTGTATGCAACAGAAAGATGGGTCCTGCTTTCGTATCCATTCTGTAAGCCTGTGTCTTTTTATAGGTGAATTAAGTCCATTGATATTAAGGGATATTAATGACCAGTGATTGTTCATTCCTGTTATATGTTGGTGGTAGTGTGTGTGTACTTCTCTTCTTTGGGGTTTACATCTGTGGCATTATCTATTGCCTGTGTTTTCGAGGGTGTATCTGACTTCCTTCTAGTGTTTTCTGTAGGGCTGGGTTTGTGGATAAGTAATGTTTAAATCTGGCTTTGTTTTGGAATGTCTTGTTCACTCTGTCTATATCTATGATGATTGAAAGTTTTGCTGGGTATATTAGTCTAGGCTGGCATCCATGGTCTTTTAGTGTCTGCATTACATCTGTCCAGGTCCTTCTGGCTTTCAAAGTCTCCACTGGGAAATCAGGTGTCATTCTGATGGGTTTGCCTTTATAAATCACTTGGCTTTTTTCCTTTGCTGCTCTTAATATTCTTTATTTATTCTGTTCGTTTAGTTGTTTAATTATTATGTGGCAAGAGGACTTTTTTAGGGGGTCTAGTCTGTTTGATGTTCTATAGGCTTCTTGTATCTTCATAGGCATTTCCTTCCTTAAGTTGGGAAAGTTTTCGTCTATGATCTTGTTGAATATATTTTCTGTGCCTTTGTGTTGGTATTCTTCTCCTTCCTCAATCCCTATTATTCATAGGTTTGGTCATTTCATGGTGTCCCAAATTTCTTGAACATTTTGGGTCATGACTTTGTTGGCTTTAGTGTTTTCTTTGACTGATGAATCTATTTCTTCTACCGTATCTTCAATGTCAGAGATCCTCTCTTCCATCTCTTGCATTCTGTTGATTATACTTGCATCTGAAGTTGCTGTTTGTTTACTCAGATTTTCTATTTCCAGAATTCCCTCTGTTTGTGTCCTCTTCATTTTTTCTATTTCCCTTTTCATGTCTTGGACTGTTTCCTTCATCTGTTTCTTTGCTTTTCTTGATTTTCTTTCAGGGATTTATTGTTTTCTTCTGCTTTATTTGTTCTTTCCTCTAGTCTTTTTTTTTATAGAATTCTTCCCATTTTTGTTTGTCTTTTCCTCAATTTCATTTGTGATTTTTTCTATATAAGCCTCTAGTCTCTTCATGATGTTATTCATAAGGTTGCCTTCTTCTGCTTCTTCCATTTTGTGATGTTCAGGTCTAGTTGTTGGAGGAGGGTTAGGTTCTGGTGATAATGTATTGCTCTTCATTTTGTTGTATATACTTCTGCCTTGATGTCTGCCTATTGCCTTGTGGATACATTCTTGGTCTTATCAGCGCTCTTGGTCCAGACAGAGCTGACAGATTCAGGAAGCCTCTCTCTCTTGTCCAGATGGAAGCTCCGGGGCGGGATGGCAGCTCTTGTCCAAATGGGAGGTCCGGGGCAGGATGGGAAATCTTGTCCAGATGAGAGGTCTGGGGCAGGATGGGAGCTGGGGGGCTGGTCTCTAAGTCTCAGGAAGTGGCTGAAGTCTTGGGCGGATGGGTGTAGCAGCAGGGTGTGGAGATTGCATGATCTGCCGGGGGTTTTGAAGAAGGGGAACCTTCCCAGTGGGGGTGGTGGGGTCCTACCCAATGGCCAGAACCTGGGCCCAAGTTGGGCAGGTCTTCCCCAGAATGGCTGGTGCCCAGGGATGGGACCTTGGGGCAAGCCTCTCTGGGTATGAACCCAGGCACTCAACTCTTGTCCAGATGGGAGGTCCAGGGCAGGATCAGAAATACTTGTTTAAAATATGATAAGTAATGAAAATTTTTGCCTGAGTTTATCAAATGTTACTGGACTGGATATTGTTAACATATATAATGGAGTTTTTTGTCTGAATCTGTCAAATGTTAATGGACTAGACATCATTAATGTAATCTTGACTGTGTATATTGTATATATTTATTGGATATAATTTTTCTTGTATCATAAGCTTTTTTTAATTTTAGACAAAAAAGGGGGAAATGTGGTGGTATTGTGTTCCCCAAAATATTGTGCATGCTAATAAACTTATCTGGGATCAGAGAAGAGAACAGCCACAATATTAAACATAGAGGATAAGCAGTGGTAGCACAGGCCTTTAATCCTAGCATTCCAGAGGCAGAAATCCATCTGGATCTCTTTGAGTTCAAGGCCACATTGGAAAAAGCCAGGCATGGTGACTCATGCCTTTAATCCTAGGGAGTCATGGCGGAAAGCAGAAACGTACATAAGGCTTGCAGACCAGAACCTAGAAGTATTTGGCTGGTTAAGCCTTTAGGCTTTTGAGTAGCAGGTCAGCTGATATCTGTTTGGATGAGGACTCAGAAGCTTCCAGTCTGAGGAAACAGGATCAGCTGAGGAACTGGCGAGGTGAAGTAGCTGTGGCTTGTTCTGCTTCTCTGATCTTCCAGCATTCACCCCAATACCAGGCCCTGATTTTGTTTTATTAATAAGATTCTTTAAGATTCATGTTACATGTCTCTGGTAAAATGAAACATTTTTTTGCTTATTACATTATAAAGCATATTACAGGTATAGCACATAATCCTACAGGCCAAATCGAACTCTAAAGGATAGGATAAATACACAGAAAGGGGTAGCAAAAACCCCCAGAAATAGATTGCATAATGCTCTACTAACTTTGAATTTTCTCAATGCTTATGAGAAAAGGAACAACAGCTCTGGGGAGACATTGGATAATAGAAAAAAAAACTACAGAATTAAATCAGCCTACATACTTTAAAGATGTGCTGACCTCAGAATTGAAACCAGGATATGTGTTCCATTGGGGATGAGGTTTTGCTTTTGTGTCTTCAGGGGAAGAAAAGCTATGGATACCATCAAAGTTGATAAAGGTTCTATTTGAACAAGAGAGACCTCTTGATTAGAAGAGTTGATAGTTTATCAACAAGCATGACCATCCAATTTAAACAAACTTGAACCACTAACAAATGCTGTTCATTTAATCAGATATAACTTACCAAAAGGGAACCTCCCCAAAGTTAGGCTTGGGAAAGTGTTTTTGTCTTTCGGGAGAATGAAGGCTAAGGAATCTGAAGAACACTAGACAAAGGAGACATATAAAGAAAAAGGATACAACGTTCAGAAATAAAAGGTCCAAGAAAAAGAATAAATTGGCCTATCGGTGTATCACATATACAGTTTCATAAGTCTTCCTAAATGTTTGTTTCTGCTCTTCTCTATAGACACTTAACACAAATAGTCTTTAAGCTGGCTTTGGAGTTGTAGAATGGCTCTTTCCTTCTCTAAGCTCAAGCATGTTTGTTGGAAGGAAATGGAAAATCTCTGTATCATGTCAGAATAAAGAGCCATCTGATATGGGACAGAAGAAAATGAAAAAATTAAGGGACTTTTCTATTGCCACTAATCTCAATTCTTTGGTTCTATTTGACTATTTAAACTTTTCTTATACTAAAATTTATACTATATATATATATATTTCAAACTTTTGTTAGGATATTAATGGTCATTTAGAGTGCTAACTAATTCTAGAAAAAAGGCTTCATTTAGCTACCTGTACATGTTTTTCTCTTAGGGTCTCTATCAATTTTCTGCAGGGAATCATGACCAGGCCTAACTGTGAAATTGAAGTCTCCAGAAAGATGATGGGGCCCCACAATGATGATTCCACATGGACAGTAATACTACTACTAAGCTGACAAACATCACCCAAGGATCAGCTTTGACTACAAAATGCTCAGGACAATTTCAAGATGGCTAGCTGAGATGATCCAGCCTCACAGACTATTTGAGTGAGGACTTGAGATAAGCCCTGCACTTTTGCATTATGCAGAGACTGGGCAACAAATGATACATTTACCTGTCTCAGGACTTGACAATTAACCCAATTTTTTTTCTTTTCAGGATCCCCTAAAGATGCTTTCACCCACAAACCACAGGAAGCAATTTTAAGAACATCATGCCCACATTCCCAAGAGGTGGGGTGGGTGGTTTATGGTCTTTCAATGGGTTTTGGCTTTGGGTTAATTGTCATTGTTTAAAATGGTTGGTTACAAGTTGTAATTGTTAATAGTCAGGAAAAAGACTAAACAAACAAGATTAGAGTTAAGATTTTTGTTAAAAAAAGAAAAAGAAAAAAAAGAAGTTATAGATAAGAGGTAGATTATTGAATCTACTCCAAATAAAATAAAGATATAGATTATTGAATCTACTCTGAAAAGAAAAAAAGAAGATATAGATATGATATAGACATAACAGGTAGATGATTGAATCTACTTTTAAAAGGCAACTACTAATTTTAAGTATTTTACATTGGATTGGATTTTTGTATATTGTATACAAATTATATATATATATATATTGATACAAATTTGAGATTGATTTTGTTAGAAAATGCTGTACATATACTTCTATTCTTATTCAAGATACTGTACCTATACAGGTCATTTAACAATGTAATGCAATTTGCTAATCTTTGAATGTTATTATTATTAACTACTAGGATATAAAGAACTGAAAGATAGTAGTTAGACATTACAATCAAACTTGTAGTCATACTAGATATGTTCTCAAGGTCAAGCAGAGATATATTTTAGATAGACAAGTCATCTTCAAACACTTCAGGAATCTATAGAATATGACATTTAAGATGTTTTAATAACATACTTTTTTTTCTTTTTTTATGACTAGGAGACATATCTGCTCCTGGAAGCACCAATCTGTTTCATAGAAGATATGGGCATTGAACAAAATGCATATGGAGTTCATTATGGTAAAAGTTAGCCACTGGTCAACAAAGTGCTCTCACTTTGACTGCTGACAGTATACTATCCAAAATGGACAAACAGGACACAAAACAAAGAACTACCAATCCTTGCCAAGACAAGTGTGGTTGCAGCTTTGGCAACAGGCAACATCTGAGGCCAGGACAATATGGCACCATCACTGAAGTGGCTTTGCAATCTGGAAAAGGTACAGTACCCTTTTTTTCAAAGACAGCTGAACAGGCAGTAGACCCATGGCTCATGGTGTGGAGTGTTACAGTAGCTGAAACAGTTATTCTTGAAGGAGTAACTAGGCTGACAGAGTCTAACCTCTTAATGGTAGCCTGGCATTTAATAAAGGAGATGAAGCTACCCACAAGCCAAGAAGAATGGAACTGAATTCCAAAATCACTAGCAATTTCCAGAATTAAAAATCCTGAATCATGACAGGACATTGGCAGTTTATCTGGTACATGGTATATTTGCACCAAATGTGAGGTCAAGCAGTAGGCCTTGTGTACGTTCTACTTCACAAATGCGTCTGTCAGATATGCTAAGCTTGTAGGCTGAAGATGATGCCCCACCATGCAGAGAAACCTCAGGTGACTGTCCAGGAAGCTAGCTGTTTCTGTCATAACTTATTTTTTGGAAGTCACTTGTTTGTACTTCCTGTTTTACTAGGTAATATTATTTCCTTCTCAGGTCTCTGGGGCAGTTGAAGATTAGATAGTTATAGTTACAGTTTTCCCATTAAGAAATTAAGAAAAGAAACTCACTAAGAGGTGTTAAGTGTTTAAGTTTGAAAGACATCATAAGATAGTTTTCTGTTGGTAATAAGTTCAGACAGAAAGTGAGTTACATACATTTTGGACTCACCAAAACAGGATAGATAATGGAATATTTTCTCTGAATTTGTCAAATGCAAATGTGTTAGACATTGTTGATGTATTTATTGCATATATATATAGTATATAGTTATTCTACTTATTGTATATAGTTTTTCTTATATTCGTTATAACTTTTTATTTTTATTAGACAAAAAAGGGGAAATGTAGTGATATTTTATTTGTGCTGAAATGTGGTGATATTTTATTTGTACTTTAATAAATAAAGCTTGCTTGGAGATCAGAGGAAAAAGGCCAGCCATTATAAATAAACAAGAAGTCAGGCAGCAGTAGCACACACCCTTAATCCTATCCCTGGTTATATGGAACTTTGTAGGCGCGTTTAGGTACCTGCCAGCTGGGAGGGAAGGAGGCTGAGGGTGGGAGCCACCCAAGCCTTTGGAATTTGCCCCATGTGAGCGCCAGATATTGGTGAAATTACTAAGGCCACTCCACGTAGTTAAAAGGAGATTTATTTAAAGGCGTAACTCACAAATGAAGGGATAGGTAGATGATGGGTTCTGGAAGAGACACAGCGCAGTCTGGCGGTGTTCTCTGGAGAACTTTCCTCGGTCTACCTCTCGCGTCCAGGTCCAGGAAAACAAGAGAGCGCCGCGCATCCCGATCTCAGGTCTTCAGGCCCTCCCTTGGCCCCGCCTTGTAGGCGTGATAGTTACGGAAGCCTCATTGGGTGTTGGAACTTCCAGACCAAAGCTGGAGTGGCTACCAACTACAACTTAGCAGGCAGGATCTCTGTGTGTTCAAGGCCACACTAGGGAACATAGCCAGGCATGGTGACACACCTTTAATCCCAGTACCAACCATAGAGGTCTGGAGGTCTATACAGACAGACAGAAAGTGACAGAGCAGTGTAGGAAGAGGAAGTGATGTAGCTGGGCTAAGAGAGCGAATGAGAGAACAGAACAGAAAAGGCATATAAACGTGAATATACAGGAAGAAGTATTCTGGAAGCTGTGGAGTTGGTAAGGTGAGGTTAGCTTGTAGATTGTCTTATTCCTCTGATCTTTCTCTAAGGCTTTTACCCCTATATTTGGCTCCATGTTTTTATTTATTAAGACTGTTTAGAAATTCATCTACATTTTGCTGACAGTTATTTTTAAAGTCTATATTTTGAAATCATTAACAAAATAAAAACAATAACAAGATAATTTCTGCTGGTTATAACTAACATATAAACATTATTATTATTATTATTATTATTATTATTATTATTATTATTATTATAGTTGTATTTTAAGATCTTGGGAGGCAAAGGCAGGTGGATCTCTGTGAATTTGAGGCCAGCCTGGTCTACAAAGCGAGTTCCAGGAAAGGCGCAAAGCTACACAGAGAAACCCTGTCTCGAAAAACAAAACAAAACAAAACAAAACAAAAAGAATGGTATTCAAACTTTCACACTTGAGTTCTTACCTTGTTTTTAAAATAATAGAAGAAATTTAACACAGAAACCTGTGTAACCACTGGAATAATCAGGATACTGACAGATTATATCACCTCATAAAAAAATCCTCCTTTCAAGGTTTAATGTCATCTCCCCCAATTTACCCAGTCCCTGATAATCATTATTCATTCACCATCACTGCAGCAGTGTTGTTTTTCAAAAAAGCCACATAAATGAAATCATACTGTACAGAATATTTTCATATTTGCTTCTTGATATTTGCTTCTTTCATTCAACATGCCTTTGAAATTCACCCAAAATTGTTATGCCTCAATCAGACTCCCCTCTTGTGACTGTGTAGTATTACACTGTATAATTGTACCATAATTTGCTTATTCAATAGCTCATTAAATGATATTTGGGTTGTTTCTGGCCTTTAGTGATTGTAAACACACTCATACAGATACCATGTGCAGATTTTTGTACAAAATGTTCCTTTCCTTTCTCCAAGAATCAGAGGTTACTAAATACTACACAGTATTGTCACTCATCAGTTAACTGAGGGTTCTTTAAATCTACCTGAATAAAAAGTGTGGGTAGGCAAAAAGAATCTCAAGTGCTCTTCTCTGGCAGATTTCACTTCTGCAGTACTAAGTGGCAGCAGTGGGCAGCCAGAAGTGACAGTCAATGGTATTCTCTATCATTGCTGTCCTTTCATAGACTGCAGTTATCAGGATCCCCAGCCCCTGTTCCATACCTCCTTTCCTGTTGCTGAGGTGAAGTGTCCTGACAAAAGCAACTTAAAAAAAGAATGATGCATTTCAGCTCATGGTTTTAAGGTCTGTTCTATCATGGCCGAGAAGTCAAGGCAATAGGAAATTGAAGCACCTGGTAATATTGCACCTATAGGCAGGATGAAAACAATGTACCCAGTTAGCATTCCCTTTCTATACAGTCCAGGACTCAATCACAGGAAATGGCCTGCCTACTTTCAGTGTGATTCTTCCCACTTCAGTTAACCTATTCAATATAACCTCTTAGAGTTACCCTTGGTGCTGTGTCTCCTAAATGATTCCAGGTCCTGTCAAACTGACAATTTACACTAACCATCACAACCTCTCAGTCCAGAGTCTGAGATACTTGTCTCTATAAAAGATGCCACTTGCATTGACCAATAACAGCTGTTTGTTTGGAGCAACTATACCTACATGTTTTGACCAATCACAGCCATTCATTTGGACCCATCACAGCCATTGTTATGGAACAACTGAGTGATTTGTTTGAGCCATCACAGCTTTACCACCTAGAAACAATCATATCACTAAAGCTGGAGTTTTAGAACAGTATTAGCCTTGCCTCTTAGCACCCAGCATGGCTTGTCTCTATGCCAAACTACTTGGGGGAAAGTCCTTGCTCTCTGCCCTCAGGAGAAATGACTGCCTTATGACAAAGTTAATTGAGGGTTGTGATGACAAAAGTCTGTTACAAACAATCCTGAATGAAACTCTGCATTCAAGAGAGCAAGGACAATCAACTGTGATTGCTCTGCAGTTGTCTCAGGGTATTCCTGGAATGTTAAGGGATGCTGATGTTAGCATAAAGGTGGCCCACTTAGCTGTTAGTCATTTTGCTCCAGGCATCAGGGTCAGGGATGGAAAATTCAACAGTGGCTGACTAGTTTGACTGCCCCATCTCCAACATCTTTGCTTATTTACACGAAATGGATAGTGCCTATAATATAAACATAAAGAACGTACTTCTAACACTAGTAGTGAATTTAACAGGGTTCAACAGTGTTTAACATTTGCCTAGTTACCAAGGGAGAGATCTGTTTTCCCCAATCAGTGTTAGTAAGGATTTGACTTGATAAAACATTGCACAACTATATTCCAGAGTTAATGTACCATTTTTGGTTTTACACCAATAATATGTAAAAGGGTTTGTGATTTTTTTTCTTATCCTTGATAAATACACTATTATTTTCCTCAATAAAGCATGCTAAAGTACTTTGAAAAATGTACCCTAAAGGTTAGTGACAGATGACCATTCTCTGAGACCCAGTTTACATGCCACTATGAATCCCAAAGGAACTAATGTAGTTCACAATCTCCCATAACTGCTGTGTCATTCATCTTGAAGTTCTTTCAATTCATTCCTCACACTACAGTGAGAAAGACTGTTCATAATTAAATGTGTGATGTCACTTATCTTTCCTCCATAACCTGTTGAAGATACTTCAGTGTCTTTCTATTGGTTTTAAAATAGATACCATATGACCCAAACTTATCTTCTATCCTAGCTTTGTGTCTCATCATTGTTCTTTCTTCTCTGAACATTTTTCTCAATAACTTGTAACAAATAAGTTCCCTCTGACTAAGTGGGCACAGCTTGCCCCATCTATCTGAAATTCTCTGGTAAGTTTTCACTCTCAGTCAAATGTGACTTTCTCAGTTGAAATTATGAATGTATTCATGATTCTGTGGTTAGTTTTGTTTTCCCCCACTGAACCATAACATTCATGTCTCTTTTTGGTCACCAGGAACCTAGTTTATTATGTATTTCAAAATGTGAGTACTCAATAAAATTAGACATATTGTTTTAAGTATAAGATCAAAAAATGATATGTCCCAAAAGCTATTGAATTATCCTATTTATATGAAATAGCCAGAAAAGAAAAATCTAAATGAAACTAAATTAGTTTCCTAGGGTTGAGAATCTGGATGAGATTTAGATGTAAGTTGGTTTATTTTATTGAGGCAATGAAATTTTTCTGAAGTACACAAATCAGCAAATTTATTAAAAAATTATACAAGATGGATGATGTTCATTGCATATAAATTATACCTCAATAAAAGCATTAAAAATCACTGGCCATAAATATATGGAACTTCTTCTTAATCATGTTTTCTGTCCTGCTGAGCCATACCTACCTCTTTGCACATTTTCCATTTGTTTATCATTATACTTCATTTAAAGAGAAGTGTCTATTATAACTCCTTTGCCTGCTTTGAAGGTGCCAGGATGGTTTTTGCCTTCAAAATCTTTGTGTCCTGGACACTTGGAGATACATTTAGGTCCCCAAATACTTGAGTGTAATCCCAGCCAGCTTGAAATAGAGACTTTCAGTTGGCTATAAATTGTCTCTAAGTGGTTACCCTTAACATAGGTGTGTTTAGGCATGTAGAGGCCAGAGGTTGCACTGGGTGATTTCTCAAATGTTCTTCACCTTATATATTGAGGAAGCATCACTCACTTGAACCCAGAGCTTACTGTTTCAAATATGTTACTAGCCAGTTTGCTCCAGAATCTATCTCCTACCTCCACCTTGTATATGCTGGGATTACATACAGGCTACTGCACCCTCCTGTCATACATTTGGGCACTAGAGATCCGAACTCTGGCTCTCATACTTGCACAGCAAGTGCCTTACCTGCTGAACCATCTTCCAAGCCAATGTTTTTTCTTTAAAATTCAGTTTTTAGAGATATCTTGACAGAGGGAGACATTATTAGGTTAGGAAGAAACCTGGTGCTAGGAAAGTTCCCAGGAATCCACAAAGATAACCCCACCTTAGACTCCTAGCAATAATAGAGAGGGTGCCTGAACTGGCCTACCCTGGTAATCATATTGGTGAATACCCTGACTGTCATAATAGAGCCTTTATCCAGTAATTAATGGAAGCAGATGCAGAGATCCACAGCCAAGCACTAGGCTAAGCTCCAGTAGTCCAGTCTAAGAGAGGGAAGAGGGATTATATGAGCAACCGGGCTCAAGATCACAATGGGGAAATCTGCAGAATCAACTAAACCAAGCTCATAAGAACTCACAAACTTTAGACTGACGGCTGTGAAACCTGCATGGAACTGGACTAGGCCCTTTGCATATGGGAGATAGTTGTGTAGCTTGGTCTGTTTGAGGGGCCCCTGGCAGTGGGATCAGAATTTACCCCTGGTGCATGAGCTGACCTTTTGAAGCCCATTACCTAAGATGAGATATCTTGCATCTTCTTGATGCAGGGGGGAGGGGCTTGGTCCTGCCTCAACTGAATGTACCAGGCTTTAATGACTCCCCGTGGGAGGCCAAACCCGGGGAAGGCTAGAGGGGAGCAGCAGGGGGAATGAGAAGAGGATCTGTGGTTGGTATGTAAAATGAATAAAAAAAATCTTAAGCAAATAAAATAAATAATAATTCAGTCTTCAATTATTCATTGCCATTATTTAAAACTAAGATGACTACTTTCGTTTGTTGGTCTTACTGAGTTAACTTACTAGTTTTTAGAGGCTTTAATTATGTCCTTTGAGATTGTCTCCAAAATGATCATGCCATTTGGCAAAAGAAATTTTAGATCTTCCTTTCCAAAATCTTTCTTTTATTATTCAATAGTCTTACTAGAAGATTATGGATTTGATTGAGCTTTTGATTTCACTGATTTTTCTCTTTTATCTTCAGTGCCATTCATTTCTGTTCTTGTCTTCATTATTTCTTTCTGCTTGATGTAAGTTACCTTAAATTTCAAAACTTGATGAGGTGACATATTGTATTATTGTAGTGAGACCTCTCTTGTTTTCTCTTGTAAAAATACAGTGCTGTAAATTTTCGTATAATCAGCAATTCACTGGCATTTTCCAAGATTTCCGAAGGGACTGTTTGATTTCGTTTTTGTTTGTAGTTTTGGAGATCTAACCTGGGGGTTTGTGCAATTGATTTACCATCCAGCAATAGTCTTTTAGTTATATTTCTGTTCAAATTAGATTTTTTTAGTAATTAATCCTTGATTCATTAATATTTTAGTAGTATACTGCCCAATTTCCAAACATCTGGATTTTTTTCATTGTTTTGTATTACAGTTTCACTGTGGTTAGAAAACATATTCTGTGTGATTCCATTCCTTTAAATTTGTTAAGTTTTTTTTTTTCAATCCAGAATTTAACCTATCTTGGTCAATATTCTGTGTGCACTTATAAAAAAATATTCATTGTGCTTTTCAGCCTGGAGAGTTAGTTAATACCTTTGGTTGATGACATTATTCAGTTCTTGACTACCTTGATTTTCTTAAACAATTACGTGATGATTTTTGTCTTCTAATTCTATCAGTCACTAACAGAAGAGAGTGCTAAGCCCTCCATTTACACATAGAGGTTTGTTGACTTTTCAGTTCTGTCAAGTTTTGATTCATGTGTTAC
>CABHPH010129759.1:8782-27841 GCA_902168325.1 Peromyscus nudipes | reverse complement strand
TTTTTTTTTTTTTAATTTGGAGGTGGAAGATAGGTCTAGTATATTATAGGCTGGCCTGGAGTTCTCTGTGTAGGCTGAGGAGGGCCTTGAATTTCTGATCCTCCTGCTTCTTCCCACAGTGCAATTTACAGGTGTGTGCTTTTTTTTTTAACTTATTAATTCTTTGTGGTTTTCACATCATGTATCTCCATCCCATTCATCTCCCCATCCCTTCATATCAGCCCTCTGCCCTTGCAACCATCCCCACACACAAAAATAAATAAATAAATAAAATTAAGAGAAAAGAAAAAAAATCTCATCGTGGAAGCTGTAGTGTTACACAGTATACCCTTTAGTCCGTATCATATATCTTTGCTTGCAAGTGTTCATTGCAATGGGTCATTGGTCTGGTTCAAGGCCTCTAGTTTCTGCTACATTATTGAAACTGGGCCCTTACTAGAACTCCTCTTGGATATTCTGTTGTTGCCCTGTGTTGTGGAGATCCTGCAGCTTTGGATCTTCAGGACTGGTCCCTTCACGTGCTCCAGCAGATCATAGATGGGTGGATGCTGGGGTGAGCCAACTCATATCCCTGGTTCTGGGCCTGGGTGGTTGCAGGATTGGTCAGCCCACCAGCTCTTCCCCCATCCTCACCACCAGGGTGAGCTCTTCAGCATTGCCCCAGTTAGTTCACCTTCAGCAACAAGCAGCAAGGGACGTGACCAGTTCTCCTGCTTTCACACCCTCAGGGCCTGCTCACCCACACCTACACCACCAGGGCCAGCTCTACTGTGTTGCCCAGGCAAGGCGCAGGGCCAGCTCTTCTGAGTGCTGAAGCTGGTGAGAGGCTGGTTCAGCTCACCTGCCTGCCACAGGTGGAGAGGGGCGAGGTGGGGAGGGCATCTTTCCCTCACCCACCCCACCATGTGGGGGAGGGGGACTGGCAGAACCAGCTCTCTCACTCTCATGCTCTCGGGACCAGGTCCCTTGCACCTCTGTGTACAGGGTCAGCTTTAGAGTGCTGCTGCCAGTGAGGGGCAGGGTTAACTCTGTGCAGCCCTATCTTCTCAGCCTTCAGTGGTAACAGGAGCCATGGACCTAAACACAGACAGCCGCTATGGTAGGGCCACATACCCAGACAGGTGCAAACAGGCCACCCTCCTCAGTCTCCTCACCACCTTCACCTCTTCAGATCTGCCTCTCTCCACAGGATATGAATTCTGTCTCTCTCCCATACCCCACCATATATTTGCTCACCAGTCATGTTTCCTCTTAGCTGTCCCAGGTGGGCAGCTGCATGAGTGTCTTTCTGCTTCTCAGTCTTAATGGTGCTGGGCAGGGTCCTGTTTTCTCCCCAGGCATGTGCTTCTATCTGCTAATTTAAAAAAAAATAATGTATCTCTTTTTATTGTTGTTTGAATGTATGATACACTTTTCTTACCTATCAAAAAGAAAGCGCTTGAGGTTGGGGAAGCTGGAAAGTTGGTTCAGTGGTAAAGAGCACTTGTTGCTCTTGTAGAGGACCTGGGTTTAGCTCCCAGCACCTACAAAGTTGCTCACATTAACTCTAGCTTAAGGGGATCTGTGGTGTTTTCTGACTTCCTTAGGCACCAGGCATACAAGTGGTACATGTAAGCAAAATACTCATGGCACATAAATTATTTTTTTAAAGAAGACTTAGTTTTTCTAAATATTAGTCCTTGTATTTTTTATTTGACCCTTAGTTTTAATATTGTCGTAAAAGTTGACATTTTCTTCCCTCTCTCCTTTCAGCGGCTGTGTGACTATGTTTGCGATCTGCTCTTGGAAGAGTCAAATGTTCAGCCAGTGTCAACACCAGTAACAGTGTGTGGGGACATACATGGACAGGTAAATTTCACAAGGAAGTTTTAGGGTTTGTAGGGTCAGTGTCCATTTGTTTCTAACTTGTGCTGCAAAATAAAACAAAATCTAGCTGGTGATTTAGGTGGTGTTTAGTTTTCATGCCATGTGTGGTTCTTGGTTCACTGTACTGGCAAATAAAAGCAGTAGTCAAATATTTCATGAACTTTGAATTCCTCTTGTAAAATGTATAGACTGCTGTGTTGTTCTGTGGAGCAGTGTGGTGGAAGATGCAAAATATAACATAGACACTCATACTAATTATAGTTAACAGGAGATGGTTTGGTTTTAAATGCTTTCCTTGTTCATTCATTAATGTCTTATTAGAATCTGATCATTTCTTTAGTGAGAATGAGAATAGCAGAAGTTAAGAAAAGTAAATTATTGCAAGATTTTTGTAGCAAGTCACTGATAGAATGAGATGAAAAAGATTTAGTTCATTTTTTCATTGGCACTGTAGGACCTGGAATACCTGCTAGCTTTTTTTTTTTCATTTTTTTTTTTTTTTATTTTTAAGTGTGTGTGTGTGTGTGTGTGTGTGTGTGTGTGTGTGTGTGTGTGTGTGTGTTATATAATGTCCATGTGTGTGGAGGCGCCCATAGAAGCCAGAGGAGTTGGATCTCCTGGAGTTGGAATTCAGGTGGTAATTGTTGGTTTTAAACATGCAGTGCTGTTAGCGTGCAAGGAAAGGTCAGAGGAATGACAAAACCCAGTAACAGAGCATTATTAGGAGAAGGGAGGGACAGAAGAGAGCCTGGCCAGGCCTGGGGCAGAGATACATGTAGGAGGGGCGGAGGGAAGAAAGAGCAGAAGAGAAGGGAGGAGTCTGTGTCCAGCTTTTTAAGGATTCCCCTGCACATGCACAGGTGGGCTTACGGAGTTACACCACACATGTGCTGATTGCGTGACCGTGCTGCGCACATTTGTGCAATCATGCAGCACACTGATGACGTAAGATGTAAGACCCCTTGCTTAGCTACTGAATGGCACATGTGTGGTCATATAGCTGGAGTGGCAGAATCCTAACATTCTAAACTTTTTGCTTATTATAAAAAAGCAGGTGAACAGGAATAGGGGCATCGGTTCTCCCAGAAAACTGCTTCCAGCTGACTCGGTGGGCGTCGGTTGACTCTTGGAGGGGAGGGGGTAAGCAAAGGGGGAGGCTCCTGAGGTAGACTGGCGTCCTGGGATGGTGGGCTGTCATCTGCTGCCTTGGAGCTGTTCATCTTTCTTGGCTTGGGACTCTGGCTGCTTCTGTCTGACAAGATGCTATCTGAAGCAGATCCAAGCTGTCCAGGTAGATTCTCTGGACCTTGGAAAAGTTTTTAAACATATTAAGAAGCAGCCATGGGAAATTTAAAATCTTGAGCCAGTGACCATATTATTGTAATGTTTTAGCACTCTGCTTATATTGGTTAGTATTAGTGAGAGAGAGACCTCAGATAAACCTTATCAGAGACAGATTATTTTAAGGCACCTGTTTCCTTTATTAGTTTAGCATCCAGGAGACACAGGTGATCAATTGTTGAGAGCATTTAACAGTAATAGATTATTGTATTAAAGTCTGTTTTTTGCAGGGCCCAGACACTTTTTGGTCTGGGGGTGTAAATACCTTTGAACTGTTACTGTTTCTTACCATCTGGGTATATCTGATGGTCCTTGGACTCCAGCTCTATGGTGATCCTGTAACAGTTGGCTGAGTAGTTCATTAGAAGAGGGAACTAGGAAGGGAAAAGCTTGTGGGGTGAGACCTCATTCTTCTGGAATTAATTACAAGGATCCTGATGTCCTCTGGAACTTGAGAGAGAACCGGGCCCTGTCTGTGTCACTGTGCATCACTGTGCATGAGAAGCACTGCTGACCTGTCTGGAGTGAGGCACATGGAGGAAGCAAATGAAACGAAAGCTCCTACCTTAGCTGGAAACTCTTCCCATTGGGTACCCCTGAAAGGACAATTAAGTCTGGTGAGGTGGGTAAGGCTGTCCCCCTACCCCAACAATAGGGAAACAAGGAGAGGTGGGACCCCAAAACTCCCTCAGGACTGAGTAAGTGGCTCGGTGTCCAACAGGAAGGAAACGGATCACCCGATTGCATACTGGGTTCCCTGTGAGCCCGTGGCCAAGCCTAGGAGGTCTGCTGGAGGTCTTTGTTTAATGTCCCCATGCCACCAGGTGCATGAGGGCAGTCAGCTGACCAGTTATCTCTCTAGGTGGCACTTTGAACAAGTCTCAGTTGATGGCCCGGCAGAGCACGCACTATCCCGCATGGCCTTGTAAAACAGGGACCTAGAAGCCCTTATGCAGCAGCTGCTCGGATAGTGTGTGCCAGCATTTGGCAGTTTTTAGGGGGGCTTTTTCATCTCTCCTATGGTACATCTTAAATGCCACAGCTGAAACTTCCACCTGTGGGTCAGAAGCCTTGCTCTCCAGATGCTTAAGTTTAGCCCTAATGTCAGGGAGCTCTGGGAGACAAGAGACAGATTTTATTCCATAACTTGAATTTTTTTTTTTTTTTCATAGTTTGCTGGTGTGAGGACAGCTTTAGGAAGACCTGCCAGGAGGCAGGTTGTAAACTGATCTCTGGCTAGAGAGCCATCTGGATTATTATGATCCTAATGTGGGTTCTGATTGTAAACTTATTTGCATGTATCCTAGCCTGCTTCCTGACCTGTCCATGCTTAGCGGCCCACCTGGTACCAGAGAAACAGAGCGGAGGTCAGTAAATGAAGGTTCTTTAGAGTCAGAGATTCCTCACTCAGGAATGCAAGTGGGCAGGAGAGAAAGACTCAGAAAGGGAGGGAAAGTGTGGGGACAAGGTAACTCTTTTCATTTGCCTGTTCGCTGGCAGAAGTTAGATAATTCCCGTGAAATACCAGGGTTGAAGCAGCCGTTACACGGCCAAATTTACTGGTATCTGGGGATATTTAAGGCATTTCTCAGAAAAGGAGTGGGACCAAGAGGAAGAAGCCTCTATGTCCAATGACTGCAACCAAGTGGAAAAAAAATAAAAAGTTAAAATAACAAATGGAATCCAAGACTCCCATCCCAGGCGTCCCCGAGGGTAAGTAATCTGTGGACCGGTATAAATTAACAGCACCAGTTATCCCACCTGTCATCACAGGAGGGGCAAGGACTAGGGGTCATGCGTACTGGAGGACCCCCCAGGAGTCAGACAGCATTCAGTACTTCGTCAAGAGAGAATATGTTGTGGTACGCAGCCCGAGAATCTCCCCAGGGGTCCAGCACAAGAAATACATCTCAAGCTACAGTCGTGGGAAATGGCGAGGGATCGGAAAGGGAAACTCACCAATCTGGTTAGCGGGTGTGTTGTGTGGAGCAGTCCCGGCGGCTGGGCAGATGGAAGGGCAGAGTGGGCAGTTGTAGGCCCAGTAGCCCCTGGGTACAGGTCCGGGACACAGAGCGTTGGGAGAGCCTGTTCTGTCACAGCACCAATGTTGGTTTTTAAATAAGTGGCACTGTTAGTGTTCAAGGAAAGGTCAGAGGCATGACGAAACCCAGTATCAGAGCATTATTAGGAGGAAGGAGGAGACAGAAGAGAGCCTGGCCAGACCTGGGGCAGAGACACATGCAGGAGAGAGAGAGTGGGGGGCGGGGTGGGAGGGAAAGAGCAGAAGAGAAGGGAGGAGTCTATGTCCGGCTTTTTAAGGATTCCCCTGCACATGCGCAGGTGGTCTTACAGAGCTATACCATGCATGCGCTGATTGTGTGACCGTGCTGTGCGCATTTGCGCAATCACACAGCGCACTGATGATGTAAGACATAAGACCCCTTACTCAGCTACTGAACTGCATATGTGTGGTCATATAGCTGGAGTGGCAGAATCCTAACAGTAGTGAGCTACCTAATATGGGTGCCAGTAATTAAATGCTGGTCCTCAGGAGGAGCAGTTCCTGCTATTAACTACTAAGCCATTTCTCCAGCCCCTACCTGCTGGCTTTTGTTTGTTTATAGGAATTCCAAAGCACTGACTAGAGGGTACACCTTAACATTAGATAGACCCTACCATTAGTGTTCCATCTCTGTGTTAACTTTATCTGACTTTGTAGGACTTTGTCACTGGGAACTAAAAGCTGAAAAGCTTGTTCATAGCCTGCTGTGTACATACAGTGTAGTTGGGACTGTAGGACCTGGAATATGCTGTGAATAATCTATCACACAACTGACTGACTGCAAGTTCCCTCCCTGATGTGATGGTATATATAGGAGCAGAAATATATCTAAATTGGCCCTGAGTAGAGGCTGCTTCTTAAATAAAAACCATTTTGGCTACTTACAAAGCTATTTCCTTTTTGCTTTTTCAAGCAGTTTTCTGGATGATGAGGTTATAATAAGCCGGACATCTGTAATGCCAGCTCCTAAATAGAAGCCTCATGATATCATCTTTGATCTGTTAGCATTCTGTAAACTTTAGAGAATGGATTTCTTAAGTTTCCTTGTAACTCGCCCCCCCAATATAATTAACATTCACATTTTGTTGCACAAAGAATGTTAATTTAATCAGTACCTTAGCATATGTGTATTTTTTTTCCTATTTCTTTTGGTTTTTGAGACAAGGTATCAGTATATAGCTCTGGTTGGCCTGCAATTCATTATGTAGGCCAGACTGTTCTCCAACTCAGAGA
The DNA here is from genome assembly GCA_902168325.1 of Peromyscus nudipes. NCBI lineage: Eukaryota > Metazoa > Chordata > Mammalia > Rodentia > Cricetidae > Peromyscus > Peromyscus nudipes. Next base: position 21,339 of record CABHPH010129759.1, on the reverse strand, counting down.
GAGCTGCCTGCCTCTGAGTAGTGGGATTAAAGTTGTGTGCCACCACACCCGGCAGCATGTGTCTAAGATGTTAAATAAATCAAGTATTCTTTTTCCCAGGTTTATATTAAAATTGAAGGATTAATTGTATTATTAAGGCCTTTTAATTAGATTTTATATTTTATGTATGGGTATTTTCTGCATGCCTCATGTCTATGGAGGCTGAAAGAGAGTGTTGGATTCCTTGGAACTGGAGTTTAGTTAGTTGTTAGCTGTAATGTGGGTGCTGGAAACTGAACCCAGGTCTTCTGAAAGAGCATCCAATGCTCTTAACTGCAGAGCCATCTCTCCAGCCTCTCTTACGGTTTTTTGAGACACAGGTCTGGCCTGAAACTTGGGATCCTTCTGCCTCAGCCTTACTAGTGGTGGGATAACAGGTGTGAGCCACTGTACCTTGTGACCAAGGCCTTTTTTTTTTTTTTTTTTGGTTTTTCAAGACAGGGTTTATCTGTGTAGTTTTGGAGCCCATCCTGGAACTCTACAGACCAGGTGGCCTTGAACTCACAGAGATCCCCCTGCCTCTGCCTCCGAGTGCTGGGATTAAAGGCGTGTGCCACCATGGCCCGGCTGACCAGGGACTTTTTATGAGAATTGCGTTCTCTAATTTCAGGATCAAGTTGAGTCTAAATGAACATACTGGCAGTAACACGATGAGAAGCATTGACATTATGACCTAGGGAAGAGATTATAGACTTTAGGACTCAACACAACTTGACTTTGGCTAAATACTAGCTACTTAAAAAGCCACTTCAATTTTCACACAGATTCTCTAAGTGTGGCCTACAGACATTGCAAGTAGTAAAAGCAGTGGGGTGTGTGTGTGTGTGTGTGTGTGTGTGTGTGTGTGTGTGTGTGTGTGTCTAAAATGTGTGATGGAGTGTGCCTTTAATCCTAGCTAGCACTGGAGAGGCAAAGGCGAGTAGCTCTATTGTGAGTTTGAGGACAGTAGCCTGGTCTATAGAGGACAGCCAAGTCTACACAAGAAAACTCTGTCTTGAAAAAAAAAAAATCCAATACTACTTTTTACTTGAGAGAAAAGTGACAAATTGTCATTACTTAAGCTTGGATATTTGCAAAGATGAAGAAAGAAAGTAAGCTACTTATTTCAAAGGATATAGTTGATATTTTTGTTGCCAGTGACAATATTTGAGTTTACAAATGGAAAATTTGGATTTGGGAAAGTTCAGTTTAACTATAAACCAAACTTTTTTTTTTTTTTTTTTTTTTTTTTGAGATAGGGTCCTACTACGTAACTCCAGCTGGCCTGGAACTTGCTATGTAAATCAGGCTGGCTTAAACTCCACCTGCCTTTGCCTCCCGAGTTCTGGGATTAAAAAAGTGTACCACCATGCCTGGCCATTTCTGATGCTTTTAAAGACTTTTCTGATTGGTGATGATATTTACAAATTTTTTATGACATAAAAAGAAGTATCATTTCATATTCCTAATGACCATATCATTTACTCAAAGCAGATAGCAGTAGTCTGACCATATTGTGGTATGATGTTAGATTCACTCAGATATGGTTTTAGATTTTATATTGTAAATTATTCTTTATTTTTCTTAAGGTGCCACTTGTTGGATTTTGGCATAATATTAAAAGTAGAGTATGCACAATAGTGTTAGAATGTTAACATACACTTCTCCCAGCCCTTGGGAAACAGAGGCAGAAATTGCAAATTCAAGGCTAGTCTAGGCCCCATAGTGAGAACTTGTCTCAAAAGACAAAAGCCAAAACAAAAAAACAAAACCATCCCCAAACCATTAATCTGTTTTGTGTATATTTGTATGAAGCTGACATTGTATAGTTTAGTCAGTGTATCCCAGTAGTACAGAGAGAGATTATGGGCCTCTAGATGTCTTTTAGTAAGGTAAATGTGTAAAAAAATTGCCAAAATGTATAGCCGTGCTTATTCTCTTATTTCACTTAGTTTTATTTTTTTAAAACATGGTTTATATTTATCAAAATAGATTTTTGTTTTTAATGATCTAAAATTTAAATGTTAAAAATCTTGTTTTAATTTCTAATATGTTACATATATAATTTTTTCCTTTGTTTTTATATATGTGTATGGCTGTTTTACCAGCATGTATGTCTGTGTGTCTGTGCACTACATGTGCACAGAGGCCAGAAGAGAGTGTCAGATCCCTTTGGTAAACTGTGAATCCTAATTAGTCTTAACAATAAAAACCCAGAATCAGATATCGAGGGTGAAAGTTGAAAGATCAAAGAAGCAGAGCAGCAGCCACTTCTTACCTCTACAAATCCTCAGACTGAATGAGCCAAGATCCTGTCTCCACCCATTGTATATTCCTGTCTCTACCTCCCTGGTGCTGGGATCAAAGACGTGCACCACCACCACCACCTGGCTCTGTTTCTCTTTTAGACTGGATCAATCTCGTGACGCCCAGGGTGGCCTTGAACTCCTGATCTTCCTGCTTCCTCCTCCCAAGTGCTGGGATTAAAGATGTATGCCACCACTGCCTGGCCTCTATAGTTCAGTGGCTAGCGCCACCCTCTGATCTTCAGGCAAAATTTATTTGTCAGAACACAAACAAAATATCACATAACACCTAGGACTGGAGTTACAAATGATTGTGAGCCACCATGTGTATGCTGGAATCAGACTAAGTTCTCTGGAAAAACAGCCAGTGTTTTTAACCTCTGAGGCATGTCTCCAACTTTTACCAATTTGTTGTTATTGTAACATGAACTAAAATTTTTGGAGATCTCCAAGAGCTTTTAAGGTTTGGAAATTAAATCTTGGCAGTTTTGCTTATATTTTATTTGTTCTTACAAATGTAAATATTTGAAGTCTTTTTAACTGTTTATCTTTATATATCTCATTCTCAGTTTTTCTTAACTCTTTCACAGGAGTTTGTAATCAGCATATATTGCTTTTCTTTTACAGTTCTATGATCTTTGTGAACTGTTCAGAACTGGAGGTCAGGTTCCTGACACGAACTACATATTTATGGTATGTAAACACTAGTAATGCCTAGTGTTTATTTAAAAATCAAAAGGCTTTAAAATCTGGCTTATTAGATACAAATTCTATAATAACTGCTATTTAAATGAGAAAAGGTGAGTCTGTACTTTTCTATATTTTGTCATGTCTTCTACTTATGTATAATTGCTATGTTTGTAAACTCACTGTACAAATAGGACTGGGTTGTGACTGCCAGTAATGGCAGGAGGACCACATTGACCCTCTCTGGTTTAGTCTGTGGATGGATGAATACATGCAGGTATAGTTTGGTGTTTCATACTTTTCCCTAATGCACACTTGCTATTGTGGTGGACATTTTTTTTTTAACTTTGCTTTTTTAATATAATGTTGAACTTTTCTGAATCGTGTGTGTGTGTGTGTGTGTGCGCGCATGTGTGCATATTGGACAACCTTGGCTGTTTTCCTTAGGTGCCATCCCCCTGTTCTTTTTTTTTTTTTTTTTGCTTTTTTCAAGACAGGGTTTCTCTTTGTAGCTTTGCGCCTTTCCTGGATCTCGCTGTGTAGGCCAGGCTGGCCTCGAACTCACAAAGATCCTCCTGGCTCTGCCTCCCGAGTGCTGGGATTAAAGGCGTGTGCCACCACCGCCCGGCTCATCCCCCTGTTCTTAAGACAACGCCTCTCATTACCCTGGAACTCCCTAAGTAGACTAGGCTGGCTCTCTGAAAGTCCCAAGGTTCTGCTTGTCTCTGCCTCCCCAGTACTAGATTATTACCAGCACATGGCACCATGCCTTGCTGTTTCTATGTGGGTTCTGGGGATTGAATTTAGGTAGAGGCTCATACCTGGAAGGCAAGTACTTTACCCACTTAGCTATCTTTTCAGCCCATTGATTAGAAAATTTTTGACAATTTATTTATCTTATTTTATGTGTATGAGTGTTTTGCTTGAGTGTGTGTCTGCACCACATGTGTGCCTTCTGCCTAGGGAGGTCAGAAGAGATCATTGGATCCTGTGGAACTTGAGTTACAGATGGTGTGAACCACCGTGTGGGTCTAGAAATTAAACCCAGGCCCTCTACAGGAACAAGTGCCATTGCAAAGTTCTCTGTCACCTTCCTAATTATTAGTAGTATTTTAAGTTTTTTTTTAAGTTTATTATTATTGTTTATGTGTATGGGTGTTTTGCTTTCATTTATGTCTATATGCCACATGCATGCTTAATGCTCATGGAGGCCAGAAAAGGGTGTCATATACCCTGGAACTGAAGTTACAGATGGTTATTAATAGAACTTGGGTCCTCTGGGAAAACATTCAGTGCTCTTAACCATAGAGTCACCTCTGCAGCCCTGTATTACTATTTTTTAAAGCTATTTTCTGAATATTGGTATAATATTAGCCCAAGTCAGACATTAATTGGAAGGGTAAATAGTATTTCATACATGTAGAGTTGTGGGAGTTTTTTTTTTTTTTTTCTGATTTTTTTCTTTTCTTTTTTATGAGGGGGTCTCACTGTGTTGTCTTGGCTGACCTGAAGCTTGCTAGGAGGACCGGGCTTGCTCTCCACTTTATTGCCTTGAGAACAAAGTCTCTAATTGAACCAGAAACTCTCTGGATTTCAGTAGGTTTCACCAAGGCTTCCCCTGTCTCAGTCCTTCAGTGCTTGGGTTATAAGTGTGTGCAGCCATCTTTTTACATAGGTAATAGGGATTCGAAGCCCCTTATGCTTGTAGAGAAACAGATCCTGTTTCTAAATAAGTTTTAAGAAATTATTTCTTTAAAACAATGTACAACTCCTTATTGTTGTTCTTTGGGCTATTACAGCTATTGTATGGTTTGTAACTGTAAACTTTTACTTTACAGGGTGATTTTGTAGACAGAGGTTACTATAGTTTGGAGACCTTCACTTATCTTCTTGCATTAAAGGCTAAATGGCCTGATCGTATTACACTTTTAAGAGGAAATCATGAGAGTAGACAGATAACACAGGTGTATGGATTTTATGGTAAGACCTTTTCTCTGATTCTGAGTAGTATTTTACTTTTGGGGGGGAAAAAGTTGTATATGTACTTTGTTTTTGTTGTTTTGTTTTGTTTTTTTCTACTTTACTCCACATTTCTACTTTACTCCACATATAGTGGAAGACTACTACTACTAAGGCTTTAGTCTATATCTTTCCAAATCTGTGTGAAAAAAATGTAATCTTAAATTTCCCACTTTGGAATCACTTTGAGTGCTTGTTTAAAATGCAGATTGTGGGCCTGTGAGATGGCCCAATGGGTAAAGGCACTTGCTAAAGCCTAATAGCTAGAGTTTGTTTACCAGGGCCCACATGGTAGACAAAGAGAACCTACTCCTCCTGAACATTATTCTCTGACCTCCACACACAGGTGCTGCTGCAGCATAACTCCCAATACACACACAGAATAAATAAATATAATAAAAATTTTTAAAAAGATTATTATTTTTAATTATGTCTAGATTTGTGTGTGTCTGCATGTGGGTTATACTTTTGAGTTCAGATGTTCTTGGGAGTCCAGAGGCATTGGATCCTCTGAAGCTGGAGTTACAGACAGTTATGAGTTGCCTGAATGGGTACTGGGAATTGAACTCCAATCTACAGTAAAGGATCTTAACTGCTGAGCTATTTCTCCAACCCCAATTTAAAAAAAATTTTTTAAATGTAGATTATTTGCCAGATGGTGGTGGCACATGCCTTTAATTCCAGCACTGGGAGGCAGAGGCAGGCAGATCTCTGTGAGTTTGAGGTCAGCATGGTTTAAAAACCAAAAATAAAAAAATTAAAAAAATTTAATGTAGATTGCTGGGTCTCACTTCAAACTTCATAATCAAATTCTGTTGGCATAGGAATCTACTGAAGGTGGATGTTACGCACATTCAAGACTGGAGTTTTATCTGTGCATGCATCCCACTGCCTCAGCCTATGGAATGCTGGGATTACAAGCATGTGTTACCGTACCCAGCTGAATGTTTTGTTCTTTTGCAGGATAATCAGTATTTTGGGTAGCATACTGTGATGTTAGCTCAGTGAAGCAAGACTAATATAAATTCTGAGAAATGCTTTGTTTGGTAATTTTATTAAGATCTGCCTGCCTCTGCCATCCAGTGCACCACCATCTGACAAATAATCTACATTAAAAAAAATTTTTTTTTTTAAATTGGGGTTGGAGAAATAGCTCAGCAGTTAAGATCCTTTGGTGTAGATTGAAGTTCAATTCCCAGTACCCATTCAGGCAACTCATAACTGTCTGTAACTCCAGCTTCAGAGGATCCAATGCCTCTGGACTCCCAAGAACACCTGAACTCAAAAGTATAACCCACATGCAGACACACACAAATCTAGACATCATAGAGTATTTATTGCACAGTATAAAATGGTTGTAGAACAAGATGCCAGGATGGTATATAGATCTAGTGTCCCTTATCCAAAATACTTGGGTCTAGAAGTAGTTTAGATTTTGGATTTTTTTTTAAATATTTGGAAAAACATGAGATTTCTTGAGGATAAGACACAAATCTAATCGCAGTTATGTTTTATTTATATATGTTATATATAATTTTATTATATTACATGAAATATTATAATTTTATGTATTATGTATGTAATATATGTAGTCTGAGAGTAATTTTGTAAAGTACAGATTGAGTATCCATTATCTGAAACTATACAACCCCAAATCATCATCTGTAAAGTCTGAAATTTTGAGCACCTCCATAACACTCAAAAGTTTCAGATTTGTGATACTTTGGTTTTTAATGTGCCATGCACATGCCCAAGGTATATAAGGTAAGCACTTTGCCACTAAGCTACACTCTAACTCTGAAATCTGAAACATTATGGAACACAAACATTTTTCTCTCTTTCTTTCTTTCTTCCTTTCTTTTCTTTCTTTCTTTCTTTCTTCCTTTGTTCCTTCCTTTCCTTCCTTCCTTCCTTCCTTCCTTCCTTCCTTCCTTCCTTCCTTCCTTCCTTCCTTCCTTTCTTATTTCTGGAATTTTGAGACAAGATTTTGCTATATAGATCTGGAGGGACTGAAGTTTGCTTATGGCACAGGCTGGCCTTGAACTTGTGTGGTAGTCTTTCTGCAAGCCTTACCTCCTAAATGTTTAGGTTAGAGGCCTGAGCACTCAAATGGTATAAAATATTTCAGATAAGGCATATCTGAGGCATTTGTTTGATTATTTGAGACAGGATCTCATTCTGTAGCTCGGGTTGGCCTGGAATTCACTATGTGTCCCAAGTTAGCCTCAAAATTCAGTAATTCCTGAATCAGTCTCTTAATTGCTGGCTGAACATTTATTTATTTGCTTACCTGTTTATAGACAGGGTCTCATTCTGTAACCTCCTGTCTTAGCCTCCCAAATTCTGGGATTAATGATGTGTATCCCCATGTCTAGCACAATTTGTTTGTTTGTTTGTTTGTTTGTTTGTTTGTTCGTTTGAGTCAGGGTCTCTCTACCTACCTCTGACTGTCCTGGAACACACTATGTATACTCAGATGGCCTTGAACTCACTTGCCTGTGTCTCCTAAGTACTGAGATTAAAAGCATGTGCCACCATGTCCAGCTTATTTTTTAAAGGAATATGGAAATAAACTTTTAAAATGTGTGTGAGCACCATGGCCATGTGTGGAGGTCAGACAACAATTTATAGGAGTTGGTTCTTTTCTTCAACCATGTGGATTCTGAGAATTGAACTCAGGCTTGAGCCTGAGATTGCCATCCTAATCTTTATTTTATTTATAATTATATTTTTAAATTTCTTTTTCATACTCACTATGCATCCCTGACTGACCTAGAACTTCCTATGTCGACCACCTCACAATCTACCTTCCTGTTCCTCCCAAGTACAGAAATTGGAAGCATATGTCACCACATCTGGCTTTCACTTTTTTGTTTGTTTTTTGTTTTTTGTTTTTCTAGACAGTGTTTCTCTGTGAAACAGCCCTGGCTATCCTGGAACTCACAGAGATCTACCTGCTTGTGCCTCCCGAGTGCTGGGATTAAAGGCGTGCACCACCACTGCCCGGCTACTTATTTTATTTTTAAGACTTATTCATTTTTATCTTATGAGTATGAATGTTTGTTTGCATGTATGTCTATGCACAATGTGGGTGCTGGGATCTGAATCCAGGTCCTCTGCAGAACCATTAAATGCTCTTGTCTTAGTTAGGGTTTCTGTTGCTGTGAAGAGACACCATGACCACAGCAACTCTTAAAAAGAAAAACATTCAATTGGGGTGACTTACATTTTCAGAGGTTTAGTCCATTATCATCATGATGTGACATGGTGGCAAGCAGGCAGACATGGTGCTGAAGAAGGAAGAGTCCTACATCATGACTCACAGACAACAGGAAGTGAACTGAGACTGAATGTGGCTTGAGCATGTGTGAGACCTCAAAGCCCGCCTCCACAGTGACATACTTCCTCCAACAAGGCCATATCCACTCCAACAAAGCCACACCTCCTAATAATGCCACACCCTATGAGCTTAGGGGGGCAATTACCTTCAAACTACCACAACTCTTAACCGCTGAGCCATTACTCCAACCTCCCAGTTGTTTTTCAGCCTCCCAATATTTATTTTTAATGTGTTTCCATTTTGATTGAGGTCTTTTATAGAATTTGTTGTGTATGTTATCATCTTGATGCTTAGAAAGTTTAAGTTTTTTGCAGCATGGTAAATTTTAGACTTTTAAATTGTGGATACTCAGAAATATGTGTCTAAGAGATAAGTGGTTTATGTATGTAATTATACCACATTCTTCAATGTAGGTCAAAGGAGCAAAAAAGGGGGAAGGATGTCGGACCTACCTTTTGCTCAGTATGCTTTGGCTGAAGAAATGATAACAGTACAGAATTAGGTGTTAAATTTTCTCTTTCCCAGAAGTGTGTTCACTTAGTAGTTTTTATAGTTTTATTTAGCAAGATTAGTAGCTACTTAGGAAAAGGATAATTTTATTTACCATGGCATTTACAGTGATTTAAAGCCTTAGGTAGCTATTAATTATATTGGTTGCTTAAGTCACACTGATAAACATACATTGGGGACTTGAATTTTTTAATTACATTTGTGTGTGTGTGTGTGTGTGTATGTATGTATGTATGCATGCACATATGCTCATGTTCTCTCATGGATGTCTGTGAGAATGTATGAAGCTGGGCTGTGGTGACTCATGCCTTTAATCCCAGCACTCAGGAGGCAGAGGAAGTCGGATCCCTGAGAATGTATGTGCATGTCTGTGGAGGTCAGAGGAGTTACTTTCTCTGTACCATGTGGGTCCAGGGGATCAAAATCAGATCATCAGGCTTAAAAGCAGTGCCTTTAACTGGTGAGCCATTTCCCTGGCCATTTGTAATATTCTGAGTCTAATTAGTTCTACCTGTTAGAATTTGACTGGATGTCAGCATTTAGTTGCAGTTTTCAGATCTCATTTAAAAAAAAAAAAAACTTTGCCCTGAGAATGTTGGGATAGGAATTGTTCATGCTCCTATAATTAAGGGTCCTTTATTTGATTTGATTATCTTCCTATATTAATGAAATGCACTACTTTATAGAATTATTTGGCATTAACATAACTGACCAAAGCATTTGGTTTGCCTTATGTGACGCCAATAATTTCCTTCTACATAACATTTTAGTTAATATTTCCAACTTCATTTTAGGATCATTCCTAGAATGAAAGGGATTATGGTTTTTAAAGATTTGCTTTTATTTTATGTATGTGAGTGTTTTGCTTGAATGTTATATATGCACTACATTTGTGCCTGGTGCCTGCAGAGGCTAGAAGAGAGTGTAAAATCCACTGACTGGAGTAACAGATAATTGTGAGCTGCCATGTGGCTGCTGAGAACTAAGCATCAAGTGCTCTTAACTACTGAGCCATCTAGTCCCATCTCATTTGTATGTATGTATATACGTACTGTGGATTGAGCTTGGGCTTTACACATGCAAGGTAAGCATGTGCCTGTAGATGGATTTTTCTTTGGGCCGCCAGCTCACAAAAATTGACATGGAGTCTTATTATTAATTATGAAAGCTTGGCCATAGCTTAGGCTTTTTTCTAACTAGCTCTTATAATTTAAATTAACTCATATTTTTAATTCTATGTTCTTTTACATGGGCTCAGTTACCTTTACTCTGTATTACCCATCTTGCTTTCTCTCCATGTGGCTAGCAACTCCGCCTCTCTCCTTCCCAGTGCTTTCTCTATCCAGCTATACCTCTTGCCTAGCTTTTGGCCGTTTCAGCTTTTTATTAAGCTAATCACAGTGACACATCTTCACACAGTGTAAAGGAATATTCCACACCTGCCACTGAGCTATATCCCAGTCTTCCTTAGAATATGTGTATTGTTAGACAGTAGACTTCTTTTGGTTCTTTATGAAAATTCTATTAGGGATAAATATGCACCATAATTTTCTAGATTAAGGTGAATTTCTTTTGTAACAAAGGTCACTCTAGCATTTGATATATTATTTCATTAATGAGAACATTTCTGTTTTCTTTACAGATGAGTGCCAAACCAAATATGGAAATGCTAATGCCTGGAGATATTGTACCAAAGTTTTTGACATGCTCACAGTAGCAGCTGTAAGTTTGTATGAATCTCCTTAGAACCTCAAGTATTTTTCTTGCCAATAACATTACTTACATATTTTTATCACTTGTAGCCATTTATTTAGTTTTAGTATTTATTGTTGAATTTAGACATGACTGAGTTTATTATTATCCTTTGTTACTCTTTTTTGCTAGTTAATAGATGAACAAATTTTGTGTGTTCATGGCGGCTTATCTCCTGATATCAAAACACTGGATCAAATTCGAACCATTGAACGAAATCAGGAAATTCCTCACAAAGGAGCATTTTGTGACCTGGTGTGGTCAGATCCTGAAGATGTAGACACTTGGGCAATCAGTCCAAGAGGAGCAGGTTGGCTTTTTGGAGCAAAAGTCACAAATGAGGTAAAGCTAGCATTTTTGGAAAAGTAGTTCTTTGATTGATAAAAGAATAATGATGATCTCAGATATTAAACTTACAGCCTAATTTACTAAAATTATTGTTGCTATGTGTATCAGATTTCTACTGTAGTTGATTGAATTATGCTTCCTGAATGATTCAGTGGGATTTTATAGTGAAAGCACCTATTCCAGCATTATCTGCTGATATTATTAAAATAATAGTTAAATAACAGGATCGCCAGAGCAAAATAGGCAACTTCTTTCTTTGTTCGTTTTAAATGGCAGATATTTATCCTGAAACATACATATATTTTGACAGTCTTCTAATCCCAGTTGATTTCACATTTTATTTTACTTACTTTTTGGATTTTTGAGACAGGGTTTCTCTGTGAAGTTTTGATGCCTGTCCTGGATCTTGCTCTGTAGACCAGGCTGGCCTCAAACTCACAGAGATCCGCCTGGCTCTGCCTCCCTTTGAGTGCTGGGACTTTAATCCTTTAAGCATGCGCTACCACCGCCCAGCTTTACTTTTTGTTTAAATGAAATTTTTAACTGTTTTGTTTTGTTTTGTTTTGTTTTGTTTTGTTTGAGACAGGGTCTTTATAACTCTTAATTGTCCTGGGACTCACTATGTAGACAAGGCTGGCCTTGAACTCACCTGTCTCTGCCTTCCCAGTGCTAGGATTAAAGGTGTGCTATACTACTCTGTATGGCATAACCTTTATATTTTATTCTATGTCTGTGTACCATGTGCATGAAGTGCCTGCAGAGGCCAGAAGAAGGTGTTAGATCCCCTGGGACTGGAGTTACAGGTGGTTGTGAGCTGCTATGTGGTGGTTGGGGATCGAACTCCTATCCTGTGGGAAAGCAGCCAGTGCTCTTAACCACTAAACCATCTCTCCAGCCTGAATTCAAAATGTAAAGTAACATATATGCGCTAAGAGAATTCAATATTGTTCCATGGCACTTACTGTATCTCCATGACTAGATGAAAACAAGAACCATCAGGACAAACAATTAGACAGTAATATAAAAATAACTTCTTGCTTACAATTTACAAAACATAATTATAGTCTTTGATCTCTGATAATCTGCAGTGCTGGCTACATGAATACAACAATTTTAAAATTCAGAAACTATTTGCTATAAATCTTCAGGGCAAATAATTTACAAATAAGATACAACCAGAAATTCTGACATCTGCTGCTGCTATTTTATGACTTCAGCTTTATCAAATTATGTACCTACTTGCCCTATACATATACAAAATAATGGATACATTAAAACATCCATGAACAAATATGTGGGCAGATAACATTCACTCATGCAGGGATGATGTTCTGTTGAAATGTGTTCCAACATAATGGAGTCATAGAACTAGGTGCTAGGACCATTGGTTTATCCTCACGGAAAGACTTTACCCAGTCTAAACCCATTCCTTTTCAGGTTACAAAGAAGAATAATCTCTTTGTGGCATATACTAAATCCTCACATAATAAGGCTGATAGTAATGTTATTATTATATCATTAAATAGAAATCCTTTGTTTTGTATCTGGTGGTAATTATGTAATTTCCTCCCCCCCCC
>CABHPH010129758.1:2444-18886 GCA_902168325.1 Peromyscus nudipes | reverse complement strand
TCTCTCTCTCTCTCTCTCTCTCTCTCTCTCTCTAGAAAAGGGCTCCCTACATAGTCCTGGCTATCCTGGAACTCACTATGTAAAGCAGGCTGGTCTCAAACTCACAGAGGTCCACCTGCCTCTGCCTCCTGAGTGCTGGGATTAAAGGCATGCGCCACCACACCAGCTTATATATTTACTTTAGTATTTGTACTTTGAGAATAATACTTTTATAAATTCATCAGTACCATGCAGTGTTGATACAGGCCTACATTGTGTAATGATAAAATCAAGGCATTGGACTATCCATCAGCCAATCATCTATTGCTTCTTTGAGGTGAAACAATTCTCCCACACCTATTTTAAAACATACAAGAAATTTCTGGCTAGAGTCACCTTATGGTTCAGGAGAAATCCAGACCTAGTCTTTCTTTTCAACTGTAACTTTGTTCCAACCTCTTCTCCATCGCCCCCCCCCCCCCCAGCCTTTGGCAAACATTGTTCTGTGCTGTTTCTACAAAGCTGACTTCTGGAGATTCCACATATGTTCAGTCATGGAATATTTCTCTCTTGGAGCCTGCTTCATTTCATTAATGTTCCCTATGTCTATCCGTGTGTATGTGTGTATGTATGTATGTATGTGTGCTATATGCGTATTTGTGTGTGTGTGTATGGGGGGGTGGGTACATATGCCTATGCGCACATGTAGAGGCCAGATGAAGATGCCAGGTGTCCTGTTATGGCATTTTCTACCTTATTCCCATGAGACAGGGTCTCTCACCAAGCCTGGAGCTAGGCTGACACGCAGCAAGCTTCAGGGATCTTCCAGTATCTGTCTCCTACAGGGCTGGGGTTATAGTCAGCCTCAGCTTTTTACAGGGGTGCTTAGGATTTGAACTCAGGTCTTCATACTTGCACAGAAAGTGCTCTTACTGCTGAACCATCTCCCTCACTATCCATGTTATATATGAAGGTCCCTCATATGAAGGTCCCTCAATACAGTGAATGTCATTAATGACAACCCCACAGCTCGAATTGTATTGAATGAGAAAAAAATGAAAAGTCTTTTCTTTAAGATATGGAACAAGCCAGGCTGTGCATACCTTTAATCCTAGCACTTGAGAGGCAGAGCCAGGCAGATCTCCGAGTTTGAGACCAGCCTGGTCTACAGAGCAAGTTCCAGGACAGCCAGAGCTACACAGAGAAATCCAATCTGGAAAAACAAAACAAATGAAACAAAACAAGAGAGATGTGGAACAAGACAAAGATTGTTCACTCTCACCACTTATAATCAACAGAGTCCTGGACAGTCTACCCACAGCACTTAGGCAGGAAGAAGGAGGAAGGGCATTCAGACTGGACAAGATAAGTGAAACTGTCTCTCTGCAGATGATATGATCCTATGCATAGAGAGCCCTACAAGCTCCACAACTCTTTACAATTAATTAAAGAATTCAGTAAAGTTGCAGGCTTACAGTATCAATTTGAAGAAATCAGCGGTATGTCTACACGACAGCAGCAAAGCTGTCCGAGACAGGAAGCCCACTTAGACTAGTTACAGCACAATACTACAATATCCGGGAATAAATGTAACCAAGGAGGGGAAAGGTCTCTGTAATGGAAACTATATTGATGAAAGAAATCAAAGACACAGTAAGTGGAAAGATACCCTGTGTAAATGGGTTAGAAGAATTAATATAGTTAAAATGGCCATACTACCCAAAGCAATTCAGTTTCAATCTAGCCCCTCTCAAAATAACAGTGACATTTTTGTTTGTTTGTTTTTGAGACAGGGTTTCTCTGTGCAACAACCCTGGCTGTCCTGGAACTCTCTTTGTAGACCAGGCTGGCCTCAAACTCGCAGAGATCCAGCTGCCTCTGCCTCTCCAGTGCTGAGATTAAAGGCGTGCGCCACCACACTGCACAGCAATGGCATTTTTTTTATGGAAAGAGAAAAGCAACATTATAGTTGCTATGGAACCACAAAAGACCCTAAATGGTCATAGTAGTCTTGAACCAAAAAGACAAAACAGGAGTGAGCACCATGGTTTTAAAGTATATTGCAAAGCCGCAGTCACCCACACAACATGCTGTTAGCATACAAACAAGTACTCAGGCAAATAGAACAGACTAGAAGTAAAATGCAGTCATTGAGCTTCAACAAAACCAGGCGGTGTTTCCATACTGAAGAAAAGACCATCCTTGATGATTTTTTGTGTGTCTGTGAGCATATATTTTCATCTCAATATATGGAATGTTTTCAGTTTAGCAATGTGGATGGAACTAGAAATCATCATGTTAAGGGGAACAGGCTATGCCAGAGAGGTAAGTGCCAGCACTCATGTGTTGTCTATAAAGTAGCTGAGCTCATAGAAGTTGAGAGTAGAGTGTTCGTCACCAGAGACTGTAAGAATAGGAACAAGAGCGGGGATGGTGGGAGTTGATTAATGGAACAGGGACAAGAAGTTCTGATGTATGCCAGCTGGGGTGTTGCATGCCCGTAATCATGCCATAAGAGGCAGGCAAATTGGGTGTTCAAAGCCAGCCTGGGTCATATAGTAAGTTCCAGTTAACCTGGGCTACGAAGTGAGACCCTGTCTCCAGAAGCAATGACCAACCCACCAGCTAATTAATCCCAGGAGATCTGGCATGTTACACAGTGGGATGACTATACATAATAATAATGTTCTGTATATTTCAAAAAGCCAGGAGGAATGACTTGTAATGTTTAACCATAGAGATATGCTTGAGTAGACATGTTTAACCTGATAGAAACATTATGCCATTTACACATATATCAAAAATCATACCAGATATATGTGTACTATATATATACATAGACACACACATATAGTGTTCAAAATAACTTCAAACTTAAAAAATAATTCAATTGGTAATATACACTGGAGGAAATGGTCATTTAAAAAATAGAAATTTAACCTGGGTGTTCATGGCACACACCTTTAATTCCAGCACTGAGGAGGCAGAGGCAAGTGGATCTGTGAATTTGAGGCCAGCCTGGTCCACAGAGTGAGATCTTATGTTATGTATATATATATTTGATGGCTAGGGAGTTCAGAGAGTGCTTGTTGCCCAATCATGAGGATCTGAGTTCAAATCCCCAGTACCTCAACTGAACATGTTTGTGCATGTGCCTATAATCCTACTGCTGTGTGAGGCAGAGGCAGGAGGAGTGTTGGGGGCTTCCTGGCTCCCAGCCTAGCTCCAGATTCAGTGAGAGACCTTGTCTTAAGAGAACAAAAACAGAGTGATAGGATAGAACCCATGATGTCCAACACACACACACACACACACACACCCCACACACCACAGTTTCAAAGTCCATGATTGACTACCAAATCTATGTTTAGATTTCTGTATTCATTTGTATATGAAGCCAAGCAAATACACCTGCTGCGGAAGCCCTCAAGACACACAGTTAGGTCTCCTCGCATCTGTGCCAACAGCTGATCTTGTTCTAACACTCTGCTTGGTATGCACCAGGGGTTCATCTCGTCTTGCTAAAGCTGTTTACATTTCCAACATACAACATGATTTTAGAGTCCCACGCTTCTACTACCCTCATCAGCTCCATTAGCATGAAGATGGAATCCAGGCATTAATTTTCTAATTAGGAACTCTTCCTTTCCCAGCATGCTGGCATTCTCAGATATAAATATGCTTTAGGAAGCAGTCTGTCCTGTTTTAATTTGGAGAAAGCAAAGGCATCTAAAGCAGAAGTGAAAAGCAGTCTTCCAGTCTTCTGCAGTTCATCCCTCCTGATTATTTCCCTGGTTTCCTATGTGTGCATGTGTGTGTGCGCGTGCATGTGCATGTGTGTGTTCAGAGGATAGTGTCAGGTGCCAGCCCTTCTTGACTTCCACTTATTTCAGACAGGGTCCTTCTGTTGTTTTTCTTCTGCATATACCAGGCTAGCTGGCCCTTGGGCTTCTAAGAGCGTTGGGATTAAAGATGTTCACGCTGTGTATTTAGCTCTTAAACGGGTTCTGGGGATTCGAACTCAGGTGCCCAGGCATGCATTGCCAGCGCTTTACCCACTGAGCTGTCTCATTTCCCCAGTCCCTTGGATTGATTTTTTTTTTTATTTTTAAATTCTACCACAGACCAGCAAACTCATGTTTTGAAATGTTTAAATTATTATTTTGACTTGCTCTCAACTTCTTTCTATAGAAGGTTCTATATCTGCTTGTAACTTTCTGAGTTTTAAACTTTTTTCTTACCTATTATCCAAATACATGCCTTTTATTGGTCTTAGTCTTAGTCACTGTTCTGTTGCTGTGAAGAGACACCATGACCAACACTTAGAAAGCATTTAATTGAGGGATGGCTTACAGTTTCAGAGGCTTAGTCCATTATCATCATGGTGGGAATCAGACAGGCATGGACTGGGGGAGTAACTGAGAGATACATCCTGATCCGTAGGCAGAGAGAGAGAGAGACAGAGACTTTTGAAACTTCAAAGCCCACCACCAGTGACGCATTTCCTCCAACAAGGCCACACCTCCTAAGCCTTCTAATCCTTTCAAACATTTCCACTCCCTGGTGACTAAACATTCACATATGTGAGGCCGGGCAGTGGTGGCGCACGCCTTTAATCCCAGCACTCGGGAGGCAGAGCCAGACGGATCTCCGTGAGTTCAAGGCCAGCCTGGGCTACCAAGTGAGTTCCAGGAAAGGCGCAAAGCTACACAGGGAAACCCTGTCTCGAAAAACCAAAAAAAAAAAAAAAAAAAAAAAGAACATTCACATATGTGAGCCAATGGGGACCATTCTTATTCAACAACACAGTAACTCTTGATTGTCTCCAGCTTGATAGCAATTTTATAAATTTATTGGTTTTGAAATTGGTCTAAATCTGGGCTATCATCTTAATTCTTTAGATTTTTTTCTTTTTAAATCCATCGTTCTTAGATTCTTTCATTTTGAAATAAATCCAGTTAATAATAATTATTTAGCCATAATTTTTCCTATGAGCTGACTCTGCCCATAATAATTTTTTGAATTGGACTTGTAAAAAAATCTTCTTTTGAGATGGTTGGAATATAACTTTGACACACATGCTTATAATCAACTTGAAAATTGCTTTAGTAAATGTGTGAATGAGTTGAAGGAACAATTTCTTGAATGGGTGTGGGGTTGGAGAGATGGCTAAGTGGTTATGAGCTTGTATTGTTCATGCAGAGGGACTGAGTTCAGTTCCGAGCACCCATCTCAGGATGCTCACAATGGCTTGTAACTCCAGCTCCTGGGGATCTGACTTCTTTGAGCCACTGTAGAATGTGCTACTCATGTGCACATAACCACATCCCCATATATACACACACACAATAAAACCCCGACATCTTTTTTTTAAATGTTTGAATATATGAAAGAAGGAACCCTGATGTAATTAGTCCTGAAATATTAGATACAGGAAAGGAGGCACAAGAGAACTAGAAATGAACATCTTGTTAATGTGGAGCTCTTGTTTTGAGGGAAAGGAGATTGCAGCAGGGAGGAAGTAAGGGAAAGAGACTCCTCAAGATTTGTGTGGTTCTGCGGGAAGGAGAGCACACACCCATCAGTTGATAACCTCTCTACTTGATAGATACTTAATAAATAATCGAGTAAAAATACTTTGAAAAATTGCTGCCTCTTCACTCGTCATGATGGTTAATATCAATCATCAATTTGACAGCATCTAGAATCACCTAGACGACAAACCTCTGGGCATGTCCGTGAGGGAGTTTCTAGCTTGGGTTAATTGATGTGAGAACAGTCACTCTGATTGTGGACAGTACTATTTCATGAGCTGAATGAAATGGAAAAGGCCAGCTGAGCACTAGCGTCCATCTCTTCCTCCTTTCTCACTGTAGATGCTGTGAGACGTCTGCTCCTGCAACAATGCCTTCCCGGTTATGATAGACGATACCCTTGAACTGTGAGCTGAAATAAGCCCTTTTTTCCTTAAGTTGCTTTAGTCAGACTTTTTTTTGTCTTGTTTTTTGTTTTTGTTTTTCGAGACAGGGTTTCTCTGTGTAGCTTTGCGCCTTTCCTGGAACTCGCTTTGGAGACCAGGCTAGCCTCGAACTCACAGAGATCCGCCTGACTCTGCCTCCTGAGTGCTGGGATTAAAGGCGTGCGCCACCACTGCCCGGCCTAGTCAGACATTTTATAACAAGAAGGAAAGCAACCAATTCACCTATTATCTTATAGCTGCAATTTTCCTATGTATTAAGTGAATCATAAGGAAGAATCCGGGGCTGAGGAAGCCTAAGCATGGCCTTGCATGGACAGTTGCTCTGTGGTCAATTGGCCTGAGCTCCCTGGGATACACAAGACTCTGTCAGGTTCTCATCACATCTGCTCCCAGAAGAGTCTATTCCCCAGGGATCTACTAAGAATATGAACCAGTTTCTGAAGATATATGTCTGAATGTGCTAATGTGGCATTTCACATCTACTGTATTTTAGAAGGCCCCCTTTAAAGGTTCTGTGAGAGCCAGCTGTGGCAGCACAGACCTGTAAACTGAGGCACTTAGGAGTGAGTATGAGACAGAAAGTATGAGGTAGGCGGTGCTGATCTGTTTAAGAGTGGAGAAATTAAGCTGAGCACAAGCAAGCAAGTGAGCATGCTCACATTCATTTCTCGCTGCTCTCCACTGTGGATGTGATGTGACCAGCTGCTTCAAGCTCCTGACTTGACTTCCCCACAATGATGGATGGTAACCTGGAATTGTAAGCTGAAAGAAACCCCATTATCCCCTCTGCTGCTTCTTGTCAGGGTGTTTTATCACAGCAACAGAGATGAAGCTAGAACAGTCACCCAGCTACCGCGTGCTAGAACCGGGATTTCCTCTCGTTGTTCACAACTTCTTGAGGGAGAGTCAGAAGCCTCTCAGGAGGCTTACATGCGTCAAAACAGGGTTTCCCTCCTTTGTACTGCAGTGCATTGGAAGACATCATTTATCAAAGTTATTTGGAGATGGAAGTATAAAAATAAACATAAATGTCAAGTTGGGTGAGAGTTGGGCAGGAAACCCGTTTGTCTCCAGTCATTTTAGAAGTGTTTCTATTAACATGTCACATTCTACTGCCTGCCATAGTCCTGGAACTAGTAAAACCTTTCTTTGATGACAAAGAATCTTTTTAGTGATGTCAGATCACTGAGTTTGGATTTCCAGAATCTTTGTAAAGCAGATTTGGTAGCACCTATCCATGGTCCCAGCACATCCACAGCAAGAGAGGGTAAGTGGAGACAGGAGAATCCTGGGAAGATGGTGGGCCTGGTGGATGCAGCAGTGATAAGACCATCTCCAAACAGGCGGATGGCGAGGACTGGCACTGATGTCCAAGCACCTGCGCACGTACACGCACATGCACACGCGCACACACACACAACTTGGATGAAGACATGCAGGCTTAAGTACACTTGCAGAAATTCTTAGAGAAGTAAGAGAATGTATTGTTGAGCATTTTTTGTCTTGTCTTTTGTTTTGATTTTCATTTTTTTTTGAAAGGGAGAGAGAAAAGAAACAAAGTTGGGTGGGTAGGGAAGTAGGGAGGATCTATGAGGTGCTGGGGAAGAAGAAAATGGCCAAAATATATTGTATGAAAATATTTTTTAAATGAAATAAAAAAGAAAATGTATGATATCTACCCAACAAAAACCAGGTTATATAAAACTAGTTGAGGCCAGAAAATGATGATAATTCATGAGAAATTATAAGTAAAAATCTAAAGGTCAACCACTGATGAAGTAGTTGAGGAACATTCCCAGAAAAATAAAAGTTCAAAGGGTCGTTCTGATTTGGGGATTGTTTTTAAAAGGGAATCTGCCTATGTGACTGTAACTAGAATTGGGGAGCATATTTTGCAGAGAATAATGAAAATAGCTTCTAAGTCCTGGATCTAGCGGCCTGCGAGGGCATAGAAAACTTGAGGGTTTCATGCCCAAATTATAGTCATTCAAGCTGTCACAGTGTGAGGACAAGATACTAGAACCATTACCTTACCTGGGAGCCCTGCTCAGGATGTATACACACGTGCCCACTACCTGCTGTACCCACTGGGGTCACAGTGAACTTGCTGTGCTCTTCTTCAGCTAGTGGATTTGCCTCGGGTACTATTTCAAGGTGGGGATAGCACCCCCCATCACTGGTCGTATTGTTCAGAGGATGGGCTTTGACTTGACGGTGGTGTTTTTCTCATGATGTTTCCATTTCCGAGAATACTAGCGGACACTCTGTTCAACGGGGCACTGTTCAGAGTGGCCCTTTGCCCAGCTCCCTGTCTCTTCCCCTCTTCTGCTGCGAAAAGTTCAGGACCCACAGTTGCCTGCGGGTTCTCTCCTTTGCACTTTCCTGCTTACATACTTGCTCCCATTTTCAGTATTTCCAGATACTTTTAGAAAATTGTATGGGGCTGGAGAGATGGCTCAGCAGTTAAAAGCACTGCTCTTCCAGAGGGATCATTCCCAGGACCCACATGGTAGCTCACAACTGTCTGTAACTCCAGGATCCAACACCCTCACACAGACACGCATACAGGCAAAACACCAATAAAACAGAAATAAATAAATTAAAAAAAAAAGACCACCCTCCCCATCCCGGGTGAAATTGGAAACCGTCTACAGATACGCATGTGCAATAAGATGGAAGAGAAATGTGATTGCTCCTCTGTGCTCCTTAGTCATCTTCTATACTCTCCAGTCCTGTGTGCTGACCAACTGTGCACTGAACATACTTGAAACAATCTCTCACCCATGCTCCTGCTCCTGTGGGCAGCCCTTCACCCCAATAACCCTAACAAAGCTCACTGGGTCACCAAAAAGGGGGAGAAGGGTGGGGGTTAGGGGTATGCTTGTTATTTTCGTCAACCCAACACAAACTTAGACATACCTGGGAAATTTCTGACTGAGGCGTTGCCTGCCTCAGATTGGCCTGCGGGCATTGTGTTAATGGCTGTAAGAGGGCCCAACCACTTCGGGTGGGTTTGTGTGCTGTAAGAAAGGTACTGAGCAAGCTGGGGCAGGGGGACTCGAACCAGCGGGCGGTGCTCCTCCCTGGTTTCTGCTTCAGCTCCTGTCTCCAGGTCGCTGCATTGAGCTTCCGTCCTAGTTTAGAATGCACTCTAACCTGTCAGCCCAATAACCTGTTCCTCACCCAGTCGCGTTTGATAATGGTGTTAATCACAGCAACAGAAAGCAAACTAAAAACTGAAACAGGAGAAAGAGAGGGTGATGGGAGGAAATATGATCAGAGCACATCATATACATGCGTGACGATGTCATGGTGACTCAATGAGAAAACACTTTGGAAAACAGCTTTTGTTCTTAACATGTAGAGGCTGACTCCCTTCAGTTACCTCCTAAGCAATAGAATAAACACCAAGTAGACACCATCCACTTTGTATTATGATTGTAAGGGATCTAGAGCATTTAGGAGGGTGTGTATCAGTTATATACAAAAGCTATACCACTTAATATAAAACAACTGGGCATCCGAGAGTTTTGGTATCTTTTGGGGTCCTGGAATCAATTCTCTTTGTACCAAGAAGCAATAGTCCACATTGCAGATGTTTTACTAACTCGAACTTTCCTTTTCCCTCAAAAGTGTCTCGCCTGTCAAGTAGCAGGCCGCTGGTCTAGCCTGCTGCTTTCCACACACCATCCAAATGGGACCCCAGCTTACCTTTCCGATGACATCTGTCAACAGCTTCAGAGACCGAGGATCGTGAACCAGAGAGTCTGTGTAGAAGGAGCCAAGGTATTTCCTGGGGTCAGATGAATTGTCCTGGGCACAGAGATCTGGGCGCATGTTGAATCCATGGGCGATTCTTCCTATCGTGAAGGGGAAGGCACCACCTGCAAGGAGGTAGAGGCAGGAGGATTGCAAGGTCAAAGACTAACTGCTTGGTCTACAGAGTGAGTTTAAGGCCAGCCTGGGAAACTAGTGAGAGACTGTCTCAAAATAAACTTAAGGGGCTGGAGAAACAGCTTGGCAGGTTCTTGTTGTTACAGAAGACCTCTAGTACCCAGCACCCATGACGGGTGGCTCACAACGACCTGTAACTAGCTCCAGTGGCTCTGACATCCTCCTCTGGTCTCAGAAAGCACCTGCGTGCACACACACGCACATGCACACGCACACACACACGCACACACACACACACTGACAGACATATCAACAACAATAATCTTTTTTTAAAAATTGAAAAGGGTGCCGGGCAGCCGTGGCGCACGCCTTTAATCCCAGCACTCGGGTGGCAGAGGCAGGCGGATCTCTGTGAGTTCGAGGCCAGCCTGGGCCACAGAGTGAGATCCAGGACAGGCTCCAAAACTACACAGAGAAGCCCTGTATTGAAAAACAAAACAAACAAACAAACAAACAAAATACAAAAGGGCTTGGATGTAGCTTGGCAAAGAGCACCTGCCTAGCATGTGTGAGGCTCTAGAGTCAATGCTCAGTAGCACTAAAAATAAATGAGTAATAAACAAACAAACAAACAAATAAATGAAAAATGGATGGGGAGATAATTCACTTGGTAACGTGAACAACTGTGCAGTGACATGTGAGCACTTTGAATGCCAGACATATGTAATACAGCCAGGCATCCGCCTGTAATCCCAGCTCTGGGGAGGTGGAGGCAGAAGGATCCCTGGGCTTGCTAGCTAATCAGTCTAGCCAGATTGATTGAGGGAAGCTGTCTTAAAAAAAATAAAAAGGTGGGCGGCACCCCAGGAACAATACCCAACATTGGCCTCCTTGTCCTTGTCCTCCGCATCCATCCACATCCACGTGCATGCACAAATAAACATGCTAAATACACACATGAAAGAAGAGACCAGAACCATCTCTGTCCTTCAAGCATTGTCCTTTGTCCTTTCCTCGCCCATGAATGCACAGAGGAAGGGTCACATGAGGACCCAGGAGAAGGCCACCATCTGTGTGCTGGGAGGAAAGCCCTCACCAGAAACCAGCCCTGTCAGCACTATAGTCTCCAATTTCTAGCCTCCAGAACCGTGAGAAAATGTTGCTTTAAGTCATCCTGTCTGTGGCATTTTCTTAGGCCACTCTGAGCTGATACGAATAGGGACTCACCTCCATGTGCAAAACACACTTTGAGTTTGGGAAACTTCTCAAACACCCCACCCATGATCATGGAGCAAATGGCCATGGTGGTCTCTGATGGCATTCCTAGAAGAGGAAATGGGTTACGTGATTCAGGGCTTGTTAACTTAAGTAAGAAGCTTAGTGATAGTGGCTGCAGAGCAACGGCTAAGTTGGGGACTTGTTGGTGATGTGAAACATGGGGCCCCTCTGCCCAGAAATGATTCAGATGTATCCAGGGCATTACTTAGCTAAGAAGAACCACCTGAAGGTCCCCATTTGCTGTTTCAAGGAGAGGGGTCTAAGAGATGGAACTGGCAAGGGCTTGGCTTTGGTCCTGATGAGGCGGCAAGCTTGGTTTAGCTTGGGATTCCTGTTTGGTTTGGGGTTATACACACCTCCCCTTGTAACAATGCCCTCGGCATCCCAATTCCTTCCCTTGCACATATTATGCAAACACACATGCACACCTCTCCAAACAATGAACCTAGCGACCTCAGAACCTCTAGGCCTCCAATCTGCATCAGATTACATATACTCTCCTCTCTGAATGATGTTGTTAAGTTTCCAGCCCTGGTAACAATCAAATTTAGGTCATTTCTATTCAAGTGTATTCCCGACATATCCAGCTAGGAAGAATAAAAGGGCTTATCTGGCCTGAATTGGTTTGGGGTGCATATACAGTAAGGCAAAACTGTGTCTTCTAGTAACCTATTAGGGAGAATCTTACATTAATCATCTTATGCCTACATATAACTGGGCAAGTATATAATTAAAATAAAATGCATTATGGGAAATGACATTCATAGTAAGTGTTGGGTCCCCAACCTTAAAAGGCAGCCATTGATTATGTTTCAAGAAGAGTCTGGGCTCACTCAGCTCAGGCTGGACACAGAATTGCTGACAGATAGATACGAGCTCACAAGCAGCCAAGAAAAGCCACTTCCTTGTCTCTTTCTACCTCAGGCAAATGGGGGCATCTAGTTACATACCAAAGCCTACATTAACCTTCAGGCTCCTTCAGTCCCTTTTAACATGAAGCTATGATGAGTTTCAATGCCACTCGGCTCTTCTGGACCTAAAACCCCAGGCTATTCCAACTTAGACATTCTTCCTCCCCCAACCCTGTGGCTACCTGCTTCCTTTAAAACCTACCACTCCCCCCACCCCCACCCTGGCCTTCCTCTCTGCTCCTCTTTGCCTCCTGGGAGGTAGCCATGGCAACTTTGGACTCCCCCAAAATGCCTCTGGCTATTCTCTCTACCACACTAGAGTTATGTGGCAGCTTCATATTTACAATAAACCATTTCTTTCCATGCACCATGGATCAGTCCAGTTCAGTGGTTTCACTGCACCCTTACTTACAGTAAGAAAATAAACACACGACCCAATCTAACAAACAAAACAGAGGACCAGGTTGTCAGTCTTGACAGTGTATCTACCGTCTGTACTATCTGTTCACTCCTAATAAAGTTACTCTGCAAATCTACGTGAGCCCTTATTTTCAGCTCTTTGGATAAGGGACCAAGAAGCTGGAAACCCCTAGCCTGACCCTGATTCCCAGTAACACTGATTCCTTCTGTTTTCTTCTCAGTGCTGAGGATCAAATCCAGGTCCTTGTGCTTGCTAGACAAGTGCTCTACCACTGAGCTGAGTCCCTAGCCTCTCTCATTTCAGTCTGGATTCATAGTGTTAGACTTCTGGGCAGAATGACAGCTCTTGGGATGTTCTGCCCTTGGCCTGGGAGCAGTTGTTTGGTGTTCTCGCCTGTGTTTCTTTGTGGAGGATGTGCTTTCCTGTCTTGTAGGGTTTTTGTGTAGTTTTGTACATAACGATCTCAGTAAAGTTCCTGGTTATGACTTCACATTGGAGGTGTTCAGCAAACATTAGTCAGCTCTCTCATCTCTATTTCCTCATCTGTGAACTTAGGGTAGTTGTCGGGTCCAAATTCTGCCAGTTAGACAAAAGCCAACTTTCCTCAAGAACTTGTGAAGCCATTCCCCTCTACCAAGGGAGCCATTTCATTATCAGAAGGGACAAGTGGCTATCTGTGGTGCCTATTAGCATACCAAGGCAAATGCTGGCCTCCAAGCTCCCTCAGTATCACAAGTATCTGTTACACATTTCTGAGTCCATGCTGGCATCCTGGCTCTTCTCACTCCCTCTTACCCTGAACTTCCTGCCACTCAGAAACTTCCCTCCCCCCAACCATACCCTGGAGCCATGATGCCTTCAGTTTATACAGCAGTGATGGTTGGTTCCTAGCAATGGGTTATTTTTAGGGTTCTGTGATAGTATCTGGTACATCACTACAGCTCACTAAATGTTAACGATTACTATTAATCCTGCCAAGTCTCTGCTGCCTCTTGGAGCTAAGGCTGAAAAATTATTGGGTTGATGTGAATTTCTTCAAATGCTTCACACTCCTAGAAGCAGCAGTTGGCTCATGTTGGGTGCATTAACCCCCAAGGAGCTGACAAAGTTGGAGAAACTGAGTCTTCAAGTGACTGCTCATTAGCTAGGATGTACAGTTAATAGGAGAAAATGCAGTCAGGTAGATCTGTTAAATTGGATTTAGCTGAGTAAAAGCCTAATCATGGTAGTTGTTATTACTCTCAATCTAATCCCACTTTCTTCCTCTGGCAAAATGGAGTTCATGGATAACTGGAAAAACCCAAGAGTTGAAGCTGTGCTCCCGACCCCAGTCCAGCACAAACCTACGAGCCAAGGCAGCCAGTATTTGGCCATTCGACCATCCATCTGCATATCCCAGGGATGCACGAACAGAGAACAGTTCAGCCTCTCAGCTGCCTTAAATAGAGCAATGAGAAAGAGATTATTGGGGGCCACCACTTTTTTTTATATCTCATTCTATGTTGATCTGAGCAAATAAGCTCAAATACTTTGAAATTCCTTCTTGATCAGTATAGAATATTCTTTGACCAATTATTACTGCTTGAACAAATAAAAATAACTCTCAAAATTAACCATAGGTTGATGAATTTAACATATTACTTGGTGAAAGAAATTATAGGAAACATCCACCACTCAATGGTGTGTGTGTGTGTGTGTGTGTGTGTGTGTGTGTGAGAGAGAGAGAGAGAGAGAGTCTTTCACTAGCCTGAAGCTCACTGATTTGTCTAGGCTGAGTGGCCAGTGAGCACCAGGAATCCATCTGTCTCTATTTCTCCAGTTCTGAGTTTGTAAGTGCATACCAACATGCCCAGCTTTTTTACATGGATTCTGGAGACTGAATTCAAGGTCTTGGACTTCCAAGGTAAGCACATTATTGACTGAAAATCTCTCCAGCTCCAACTCAAACATTTTGATGAAGAGCAAATGCCTAAGGTCCAGTCCCACACTTCAAATGCAGGGGAATTTTTCCCACTGGTACCTGCACAATGCACCCCTTCAGGATGACTGGGAGGGTATCCTTGGAGTCAGGGCAGGAGGGCTCCCTCCTTCTCCCCTCTTAGAAACTTGGAGCTACAGAAAGTGAGGAAATGAGAGCCAGGCATGTTTGTGTACACCTGTCAATGCAAGTTCAAAGCCAGCCTGAGCTACATAGGGAATGCCAGGTCAGGTACTAGTGCACAGATGGACCCCATAACAAACAAACAAAACAAACAAACAACAAACAAACAAACAAGTAAGAGAACTCTCAGTGCCTGAGCTGGGTAGGTACGAAGATGAATACTATGGGCTAACCTGCCTCAAGAGCTTGTGGGAAATGGAAAGACCATGTAGATGGAATGACCTTTAGTCAACAAAATGTTTGATTAAATCCTCTCAGTAGTTTTACTGGTGAGGTTTTTTTTTTTTTTTTTTTTTTGTCAACTCGACACAAGGTAGACTTTTCCGGGAAGAGAGAACCTCAACTGAAACTGTGTCCATTAGACTGCCTATAGGCAAGTCTGTGGGGACCTTTTCTTGATTAATGATTGATATGGGAGGAACCAGCCCACTGGGTTCCCCAGGTTGCTTTGGTCACGGTGTTTTATCACAGCAGTAGAAGGAAAATTAGGACAATAGTCATTAATACTAGTGATCACCAAGGTTCTAAACAAGCTTTCATTAGGACATTTTCTTTTTAAGCATATTGGGACACAAGTGTGACTCATCCTACCTCTACACACAAATATTTGTGCTAACCCAGCTGATGCAATGTGACTTGTGTGTGTAAGTATTTTTTAATATGGCACAGTTTTGGATAGCTAGGGATCCTAGACATGACAGGCAAGGGATGAACTGGAGATCTCCAACTCAGCGGACTCTGCAGAGCCCAGTGACATAAGCTTTTGAAGGCACGGAATCGAACTGCTTCCTGATCATGAATGCAAGCTGGAAAGAGAATACTGACTTCTTGGGATGCCATAGGCTTCCCCAAAGCACCTGATCACGGCACCTTGTGAGATCTGACCTCGGGGCTCAGATGGCTAACTCAGCAGTTAAGAGAACTGGCTGCTTCTCCAGAGATCCCGAGTTCAATTCCCAGCAACCACATGGTGGCTCACAACCATCTATAGTGGGATCTGATGCCCTCTTCTGGCATAAAGGTGTACACGCAGATAGAGTGCTCATATACATAAAATAAATAAATAAATCTAAAAAAAAAAGAATGAGATCTGACCTCTCATTAGGATAAGACTTGACTGAATTCTAATTAACATGAAAAAGAATTTCCTTCTATGTGTGGGGCATGACATAGAACACAAAACCTCATACTCTGAAGATCATAACTAACATTCATGGAGCGCTTAATACCAGTGCTGCTATAAGAATTTTACAGCTATAAGGCTGAGCACACGACTCAGGTAGGAAAGTGCCAGCTGTGTAAGCATGAGGACCAGAGTTCGGATCCCCAGAACCCATGGAAAAGCTGGGCACAGCAGCATCTGTTTGTAACTCCAGTGCTGAGGCTGGAGACAGGAGCATCTCTGGAGCCCACTGGTCTAGCCAGTTTAGTGGGGTCAACAAGCTCCAAGTTCAGCGAAACACCTCGTCTCTGAAAATGAGGTGAAAGGGCTGGTGAGGTGGCTTAGTGGTTAAGAGTCACTGTGGCTGCTCTTCCAGAGGACCAGCATTTGGTCCCTAGCACCCACATGATGGCTCACAGTGGTCCATAACACCAGCTCCAGAAGATCTGAAGTCCTCTTCTGGCCTTGGAGGACACTACACACATGTGGTGCACAGACGTACATGCAGGCAAAACACTGATATATACATAAAATAAAATTTAAAATAAGGTGAAGAGCAACTGAGGAAGACATTGGATGTCAACATCTGATCTTCACACACACACACAGACACACACACAGACACACACACAGACACACACACAGACACACACACA
>CABHPH010129757.1:0-18378 GCA_902168325.1 Peromyscus nudipes | reverse complement strand
AAGCTAAAAGACAAGGATGAACCAAACTTTGGGAAATTTCAGTAACTAAATAATACTGTTCTTAAACTACTCAATAATAGTTTGTAAAGTAAAAATAAAAAATTCTTTAACAAAAATCATAAAAGTAAACAATAATATTTGGTTCAAGAACCAGCTGGTTTAATGCTTGATTAATACAAGTGTATTCTTTGATAATCCTGGGCCTCAGCTTGACGATCCCTTCAAGCATCTTCTCCAGTTACCCACCCCAGGTCTATTGTTGGGCCTCATAGAGCTGTACTGTTGGACACTTCCATTAGTAATCAAAGAGTGAGTGTGTGGGGCCACAAAAACGAAAAGGGTACTTCTTACATTACCATGCAAAATGAGCCCAGCAAGAAATTTTATTCTCTTGAGAAATATTAATAACCTTTTCTTCTTTGTGAACATAAAAGTGATGCTTGGAGGCTAGGGGAATGGCTCAGTGGTTAGGAACACCTGCTGTGCAAGTTTAAGACTTGAGTTCATGGCAATGTAAAAAGCGGGGCATATCTGTATGTGCCTTAGCCCCAGCATCAAGGGAAGAGACAGGTACACCCCGGAAGCTGAAAGGGTGAGCTTCCGGTTTAGTACTTCCTCACTGCCTGCCTTATGGCAGTAAATGAGAAGTGACAGTGGAGGATACCCGGTATCCTCTTCTGGCCTGAGTGCACAGGGGCATGCACTCCCACACTCCTGTGCACATACCAAATACACACACAAAACACCACACACACTCAAATAAGTAAATGAATAAAGCGCCTTATTAAAAATCCAAACATTATAGACAATGTAAGACTCCAGTCTAAGACAAACTTTTCTGCTTTCTTTCCTCCAGGAAACTTCTATCTGCTCAGACATGCTATTGAACAATAGACTGCTCAGGAGACCACTAGGTGATTTGATTTACTCTAGAGGAAAATACATGCAAGACACTGTGATTCATGAACTACACACACACACACACAGAAGCAGTGACGGCCGAGAAAGCAGACGAAGTCCTCACAGTCATGGGACTCTCTCAGACTGGGCCACTCTATATATCACCTACATAGTCTCTAAGTTCCTCCCCAAACAATTATTAAGCCAAAACTTAAAGTAGGCATCATGTACTGCAGACTACTTAAATTGATAAACTGTAATCAGTTTCCCACTTCACCTGCTGAGCGTAGAAGGTGGCCACGTTCTTCTTGCCCATGCGGTAGGCTTCCTTGGCCTTGCTGTAGCACTCCATCCTCTTCTGCTGGTGCAGGAATGCCTCTGCCCTATAGTCATCATACTCGGGGTACTCAAAATCCTGGAAAGACGAGTCGCCTGTGGGATCATCACTCTCTCTTGATTTCTTTGCCTAGAAGAACATAACATGTAATACACAAATAAAGATTGAAAAATGGACGTCTTACCACCAAAAATGCATATACAAACCAGGCTGTGAGCCAGGGTGGTGGCACATGCCTGTAATCCTAGTACTTAGCTGGGAAGAAAAGCAGGAAGATGAGACAATCAGATGTGTTGAGGGTGGTATGATCATAAACAGACAGGACAATCAGGACAGTAACTGGAAGCCAGTCTGGACATACGAGACTGAACAAAGGAAAAATCAGTCAGGAATGGTGCTGCATGCAGACCTTTAATCTCAGCACTTGGGAGGCAAAGACAGTCAAATCTCTGAGTTCAAAGCCAACACAATCCAGCTTGGTCTACAGAGAGTTCCAGGACAGCCAGGACTACACGGAGAAACACTGTCTTAAAAAAAAACAAAAACAGAACAAAACAATTCCCCCCCCTCAAAAAAAAAGAAAAGAAAAAGCCAACGAAATAGATGCATCTCTTTCTTCTCGAAGAGATTTCCTAGGTGTCTACATTGTAAGTCAAGCATGCACTATCATTCGCTTTTTCAAGTTAGTAACATTACCCCTTCCTTAACCACTTTTAGGAGACACTGAAATATTCTTCAAAATCATTAAAATATAATCAGATCATAAATCAAGCCAAAAGATAGAAGGTAAGATAGTCAGAGAGCAGTATGAATGCATTCAGCACAGAAATCCAAGTTTGGGTTTGTGGTTAAGCCTATTCAAGTTTCAAGCCTTGGACAGTGTTGCACACCTATCCTCCCAGCACTCAAGGGCAGAGGCAGGTCACTCTTCAAGGTTCAAGGCATATACTCTTGCCTACACAGGGAGTAGAAAGCCAGCCAGAGATACACGATGTCATGCTTTAAACAAACAAACAAAAAGTTTCGTAGTAACAATGAGAATTTTCAACTTATGGTTTTTAAAAGCCAATGAAAAACAAATAATTAAAAATCAACAGAATACCTCATGTAGTTATCATGGCTGATAGTAAAAATCATAGATACACTTATGGGTCAGTTTCAACCTACCATTAGCCACCATGGTCGGTTAGAGAAATTCAGTAACCTTTTAGAATCAACCCTATCCCTCACAATCCCAGTATCATGGAGGCCAAGCAATCTGACTGAGAACAGTATAAGCTACATGGCAAGATCCTCTCTCAGAAACCAACACAGCAACAAAGTGTGTTTGTGTGTATGTACCCACAGGTATATGTGATATAATTATTATCTAAAACATATTCTTAGAGAATTCTCTAATGTAAAACAAAAGATAAGTGATAATTATGCAAACTGTCCATATGCTTTCCATTAAGTAAAAAAACTGTATTTTTTAGATAATATTCTAAGACAGTATATCCAAATGTCTTTAGAATATCAAAAGCTAATGTTTAAAAAATGAAATATAGTAATCTCTAAGTCAACCTGGCTTTTCATTAATTCTCTTCTTCAAAGTTACTGTTTGCAGAGCACTGCTTGCAAACAGCAATCTATGTCTTAGCTTTATCTTTTTTTTTTTTTTCCTTGTTTTGTTTTTTCAAGACATGAATTCTCTGTGTATCCCTGACCATCCTGGAATTCACTCTGTAGACCAGGCTGGCCTCGAACTCACAGAGTTCCTCCTGCCTCTGCTTCCCGAGTGCAGGGATTAAAGATGTGCACCACCGCCGGGCGTTGGTGGCGCACGCCTTGAATCCCAGCACTCGGGAGGCAGAGCCAGGCGGATCTCTGTGAGTTCGAGGCCAGCCTGGGCTGGCGGATCTCTGTGAGTTCGAGGTCAGCCTGGGCAAGTGAGCTCCAGGAAAGGCGCAAAGCTACACAAAAAACCCCTGTCTTGAAAAAACCAAAAAAAGAAAAAAAAAAAAAAAGATGTGCGCCACCATCTGTCATCTTAACTTTATCTTAATAGATAAATGTTTTCAATTAATTTCTTTGATACCTTAAAAGTATTGTTAAGTTATACATGTCCTACTATGTAATTTAATAAACATTTTATGTGTATTCAAAACCAAAACCAAACAAAATCATAATTTTCAATACTTTAAAAAATGCTTTTATTGATATAATTATTTGATTGAAGTTACTTACTAGAATTTAACAAGCTGGAAAATACCATTTTGCTTAGAAATATTACCAAAAATTACATTTATAATATACTCTATAAGACAATCTTCAATGACACATAGGTTTAAAATCTTAAAAGTCTATCATTTAATTTATAGTAATACTATAAAAATATTATATGTACTATATAATACACATATATCTCTAATTGATAAAAATAAGGGAAGAAAGATTTACAAAAACTGACCTAATATACAAATTAACAGTTGGTTACATAATTTCTCACTAATACTTTGCTTGGATCCTGAGACTGTAGAGACTTGATATAACAGACATCACCATGTTCTTCAAAAAACTTAATTATGAGTCAGATATGGTGGCCCACACCTTTAATCCCAGCACTTGGGGGACAGAGACAGATCTCTGAGTTTGAGGCCAGCCTGGTCTACATAGAGGTTCCAGGCTAGCCAGGGCTACACAGAGAAACTCCTGTCTCGAAAACAAACAAAATGTGCTATAGAGATGGCTCACTGCTTAAGAGGACTTGATGCTCTTGCAAAGGCCCTGGGGTTTGGTTCCTGGCACCCACATGGAGGCTCACAACCTTTTGTAACTAGAAGCCCTACACATACATGGTGAACATATATACATACATGCAGGTAGAATACCCAAATACATAAAATAAAAATAAAAAAGCAACAACAAAAAGTTTTAATGCTGATACAAGATTAATACGTAAAAATCAATTATATATCTATGGATTTATTATGAGTAATCCAAACATAAATAAAACAATTTCAAGGTAAAATAGAGAAACCACTTAAGAAAAGTTTGGCACTCAAGGTTAAACGTTTCTGCCCACATATTTAGATTCTAAGATCTAGGGTACAATAAAAACCACAGCTACTCAAGTATGCCTCATACTCTACTATGTCTACCTAGAAAAGTCTACACATAACCTACAGGAATTTAAATGCTTACCATGCAATCAATATATTCAACAAAAACATATAAGTATAAATTCATTCTTTGAAGTACACAGATATTCTAAACCAAATATGTTATTGGTCATTAAACTTTCAACGTAGTCAAAAGGGTGAAAAGTAATCACTTAACTATTATACTCAATAAGCAAACCATATTTTATACACATTTATTTGCTAACAGAATAAAAGATCAAATCACTCCGTACCTTCTTCTCTTTCGATTTCTGTGCAGGATGAGAAGTGATATTCTCATTTTGGTGAACACATTCCTGAGCTACCACTGTTTTCACGGGGTCTCCTTCAAGAACACAGTTTAGAAACTGTACTGTGTGTTCCAGTGAATAGCTGTTTGAATATAACGTTAAGAAAATGAAAGTTCTGTGGCACAAATTCAAACAATTTCTAAGTGTGGAGATGGCTCAGTGGTTGAGACCCTGGATGTTTCTGCAGGGAACCCAGGTTTTCCAAACAGTCTGTGACTCTTGGTTCCAAGGAATCTAATGCCCTCTTCTGCCTACTGAGAGCCTCAGACACACATGGGGTGCACACACATACATACATGTAGGCAAACACTCATATACATAAAATAAAAAGTATAAGATAGATTCAAGAATGACCTCTGGGAAATCTCAGGAAAAATAATGAGTAATTGGGTCTCTTTTTTTTTTTTTTTTTTTTTTTTTTTTGTTAAGATAGGTCTCACAATATAGTCCTGGGTGCTTTGGAACTTGCTACAAAGACCAGGCTGGCCTGAACTCACAGACATCTGCCTGCCTCTGCCTCCTTAATGCTGTCAAAAAAACAAAACAAAATAAACTTTTTTAAAAAAAAATACTAAGGATCTGTTTTCCGTGTGTGGATGTTTCACCTGCATGTGTGTGTGTGTGTACCACACGCACGCCTGGTACCTGAGGAAGCCAGAAGGCGGCGTCAGGCTTCCTGGAACTGGAGCTGCCGACAACTGTAAGCCCCCATGTGGGTGTTAGAATCTAACTCTGGTCCTCTGAAGTGCGGCCTCCACTCTCACCCGCTCAGCCACCTCTCTAGTCTAGGACTCTGAAGGTTTTTAACAATAATAATAATAATCATAATCATGGGCAGGTATAATAGCTCAACAGGTAAAGGTTCTTGCTGCCACACCTGACGCCCTGAGTTTGATCCCCAGGATCCACTTGTTGAAAAGGGAAAGCCAGGTCTCACATGTTGTCTTCTGACCTGCACACTTACACCTTACTGACTGCACACACAATAAATAAATGAACGAATGAACAAGCAAAAAATTCAGGTGTCTGGAAAACACATGTTTAACCTAACTGAACACTATACAATGTACACATTCATCAAAATTGTATGACTCATTAATATGCATAATTTTGTGTTACATACCAGTCAAAATTAACTGGGCTGGGGATGTGGCCCAGTTGGTAGAGCACTTGTCTAACATGCAGGAAGCCCTGGGTTTGATCCCCAGAACTGTATAGAACTGGCCATGATGGCAGATACCTGTAATCCTAGCCCTTGAGGCAAAAAGGTCAGAAGTTCAAGGTCATTCTTAGCTACCTAGCAAGTTTAAGGACAGCCTGGGACACATGAGACCATTAGTTGATTTTAATAAAACAAGGATGTGTCGGGTCCTGAGTTCAATCCGTAAGTACCAAAGTAGCAGTAGGAGGTAACGCTGATAACTCAATTTCTAATTTCTTTTAACTATTTATTTTGGAGTCAGGCTACGTAGCCCTTGCTGCTTGAGAACTTGCCGCAAGCCTGTAGCCTCCATGCTGAGTTCTAGACTTTATTTGAGGAACATGAGCTACACTGTTTCTTTTAATTGCATCATCTATATCCCATAAGTCTTTTGGGGATCTATACATAGTTTCAATTTCCTTCCAAAATCCAACGCAGATAAACACCTCCAGGTCGATATTTGTATTATAACAAAGCCTACTTAACACCATAAGGTTCTCTTTTAAAAATAGAAGTAAAGCACTGTCTACCCCTCAGCCCCATGTTAGCTGCCCGAGTTTCTCATGGGGAAAAGGTAACAAAAAATTAAAGAAAAAAGTAACATGAGGGTCGGGGATTTAGCTCAGTGGTGGAACGCTTGCCTAGCAAGCACAAGGCCCTGGGTTCGGTCTTCAGCTCCGATTTAAAAAAAAAAAAAAGAAAGAAAGAAAGAAAGAAAATTAAAGAAAAAAGTAACATGGAATACAAATAGCTAGAAAAATGTCACATTCTGTATTGTATGTATCAAATCTAAATTTAATTATTTACGTGACATCTCATCAGAAGATGAGCACTAGAGATTGTTTGGGATATACCACCAGAGACATCAGAGTGGAATCCCAGCCAGTCCTTCCAGCACTCACTTGTGGTCTTTGAAGATGTCCACCAGGAAATTTTGGTTAATGGCTGGAAATATTTTAAAGAGCTGCTTCTCCTTTAGTTTGGTGGCACAGTCTTTTTCAAATATAAGTGTCTCCCTTTTCTAAAACGAAACAGAAAAAAAAAAATCACCCTTAAGATAACATTTATAAGCCAGACAATACTGAACAAAAGCCTAATTATCTTGTTGCAAAAAGACCCACGATTTATAAGCAATCACAGACTTTCCTCGCTGATCAAAGGCCGAGGTTAGTGATGTAAGGTTCTTACACTATTTATTTATATCCCGTTTTGTCAGGTGTTTGAGGGAGTTCATAAATACATATGATCACATATGTACATATACATATACAAGCCCAACCCAGTCTATTCCATGGTTTAACAAGGATGAAACGACACAGGAAGTCGTGAACCACATAACACTGTCTCAGTAAGTGAGGAGCCACACATTACTGGTATATGCTGTACCATAGAGCCTAAGTGTGCAGTAAGCCCTACCAGGCTGGTGTAAATACACTATGATATTCATACAACAAATCACCTAATGATGCTTTATTTGGGATATTATTCATCTTTAATCAATGTAACTGTCTATTAAAAAAAATGAAGTCAAAGATTAGAGGAAATAAAGGCAAGAATACAGGATAAAGCTAGCAAGTAAAATTAGTATGTAAGTCCATGCCACAGAATCCTGTACAGTTGCTACAATTCAGTTCTGAGCCCTTAGTGGCCAAAGCAAAGGGGAAGGAAGAGCCTCAGTGTCCATAAATGTAAAACAAACCAGTCACTCAGGAGAAGTACAGCTTCTCTGGGACTGAACCCTGAGAGAAAGGTCTCCCCTGAGTCCTCATTAAGGGATACTGTGTGATGCTGTGAATGTCCTCAAAAACATGTTCTCCTCAATGGGCAGAAACTACAATGTATAAATGTCACAAATTCAGGGGGACCGAAAATCTTAGAACTCCTAATTACTTAAAATTTTTTCACAAATACATTCACTCAAAATTGACAATGTGAGTATTAATATTTCTCACAATCCATAAGGCTACCTATCCAGAACTACTACTCCTGCAAGGCAGAGCTGTATATGCCTATAATGCTTGATTTTAAGACAGAAAGACAGGAGTTCAAGTCTGGGGTATAAATTGAGATCCTAGCACAAAAAGTTAAAATTTAACTAAATAAGTAAAGACAGTTAAACTGTCAGACTAAATGAACTTTCCTATAATACAACCTTTCTCTGTCCACCCACCCCATCTGTGTGACACTTAGTGGCATGCACTGCACGCCCCCTGTGGAGTCTCTACCACTTTTTACCTTCTTCCTTTAGACAGGCTCTCCACAGTGAGCCTCCTGTCTCCACCTCCAAAAGCTCAGGTCGTAGCACACCCAATTTTTAAAAAACATTTTATGATGGTGTGGGGAGATTTGAACTCAAGTACTCATGCTTGGCAGCAAGTATTCTGACTCCCTGAGCCATCTCCCTATCCTTAGAATTCTTTCAAATTCTAAACTAAGATTATGATAAAGATTCTTAAAGTAGCCAGGCAATAGTGGCGCTCGCCTTTAATCCCAGCACTCAGCACTCGGGAGGCAGAGCCAGGCGGATCTTTGTGAGTTCAAAGCCAGCCTGAGCTACAGAGTGAGTTCCAGGACAGGCTCCAAAACTACACGGAGAAACCTTATCTCGAAAAACAACAATAAAATAAACAACAAAGAATAAAATATTTCACATATGTTCTATAGCCTGACTTTACACCACTACCCCCAAAACAATGCTCAGTGCTATTGAGTTCCTAGTGACCCAACAGGCCATCACGTTTCTAAACTATGAATTCTAACACAGATAGACTATCAACTCAAGGTCTTACCATCCTACAATGAATGTTTGTGCTTTAGTGGTGAGTATATGTGAAGTCTGCTTCCTATTTCTCTCTTCCAGGGATATACAAAAGGGTTTTCTCTCTCTCCTTCGGGACCAGTGAAAATGAAACATCGAGAGACTGTCTTACTGAGGCTTCATTGAAAGTGAGAATGCTTTTAAAAAGAGTATTCTCGGACCAAGTTGTCTACTTTTTTTTTTTTTTTTTTTTTTTTGGTACAGGGTTTCTTCTTTGTGTAACCCTGGCTGTCCTGGAACTCACTCTGTAGACCAGACTGACCTCAAACTCAGAGATCTGCCTGCCTCTGCCTCCTGAACTCTGGGATTAAAGGTGTGCACCACCACCACCCAGCTCTTGTCTTCTATTACTCAATTTGTTTAATTAAAAAAAAAAAAAAAAGCCGGGCGTTGGTGGCGCACGCCTTTAATCCCAGCACTCGGGAGGCAGAGCCAGGTGGATCTCTGTGAGTTCAAGGCCAACCTGGGCTACCAAGTGAGTTCCAGGAAAGGCACAAAGCTACACAGAGAAACCCTGTCTCGAAAAACCAAAAAAAAAAAAAAAAAAAAAGGAAAGGGAAAATTACTGATAGGAAAAAAAAAAAAGGCCGGGCAGTGGTGGCGCACGCCTTTAGTCCCAGCACTTGGGAGGCAGAGCCAGGCGGATCTCTGTGAGTTCGAGACCAGCATGGTCTACAGAATGAGTTCCAGGACAGGCACAAAGCTACAAAGAAAAACCCTGCCTCAAAAAAAAAGCATTAAATTGTAAAGTCAAAAGACAGCCATTTGTTAAGTACTAGTGAAATTATGAGGCAGGTCAGAAACAAAAGATCGGTTTCAGTGATGGAAACGGCATTTAGCAAAACTGTTACAATATTCAAGCCTAAAGTTAGGTTTTCCTATTTCTTTGAAGAGAATCCATTTCTCCAGCTCCCTCCACATGGATGAAGAAGGTATCTGAAGCAGCAGTCCGACTGTAAGACAGAGCTTGAAGCCATTTGACACAGGGTGCAGCACCCGGCACCGGTCACGGAGGTAACAAGGGAAAGCGAGTGTGGAGAACACACACCTCTGCTCCTGCTGCCCCGACCGACCGACCGACCGAATGCCGTGCACTGCAGCCAATACAAAAGGGCACTCTGGGAGTCATACACAGTACACGTCGAAGCACGTCCTGGTCACCACTTACAGATCACTTTTTCCCTTGATAGCTGGACTAAGTAACTTCCAAAGCCAAACTTGGCTTGAGAATACTTGGTCCGAGAATACTCTTTTTAAAAGCATTCTCACTTTCCATGAAGCCTCAGTAAGACAGTCTCTCGATGTTTCACTTTCACTGGCCCCCTTTTAATTTTTAAGATCTTTAGTTCTCATTTTCAAAATGAAAAATGAAAAAGCTAAAAAGAAATATGAAAGAAATTGGGGCTGGAGAGATGGCTCAGAGGTTAAGAGCACTGACTGCTCTTCCAGAGGTCCTGATTTCAATTCCCAGCAACCACATGGTGGCTCACAACCATCTGTAATGGGATCTGGGGCCCTCTTCTGGCCTGCAGTCATACATGCTGTATACATAATAAATTAATAAATCTTTAAAAAAAAAAAAGAAAAGAAATATGAAAGAAATTAAATTTACCAATGGCTTCAAATAAGTACACCGAAGTGAAAAATAGAAAGTAAGTAAGATTTAAAATAAAGTTTCTATTTGAACTTTAGTTGAAGAGTAGAAGGGAAAAAATGAATTGTAAATACAAATTCCTAAGTTTCTGAGATTTTTTTCTGTTTTTTTTTGTTGTTGTTTTAAATTTAAAGATAGGCACATCTTTAAAAAGCGATATAATTATTGTTACTAAATAACGTATAACACTATCTTCAAATGAAAGACTTCATATTTTTCTATTAGTAAACGATTACAGAAGCAAATGTTAAGAACTAACAACGGCAGGACGGTGCTGCCTCACACCGTCAGTCCCAGCACTCGGGAGGCAGAGGCAGCCCAGTCTACAGAGTGAGTTTCGGAATCGCCAGGGCTACACAGAAACCCTGTCTCGAGAACACACAACAACAACAACAACACAGCTCCCTCACATACTTAACACAGACGACCATGTGTGTCGGACAGAGTACCAACGAACTAGAAGCAACGCCTCAACCACATTCTACTTAAGACATTTTTCAGTTGTAATATTGCCTTGAGACAAGTTAAGTATGAAGTCAAGATCAGGATGCACAGAATTAAATGAAAATCACATGCCAAACAACACTGGAGTCCGAGACCACGGACTAATATCTGTGCCAACTCATACCAAATCATGTTTCTCTTGTAAGGCGATTTCTTCTGACATTATTTCTCGCAGTGAAACTTTTTTTGTTTGAGTGTTCCATGGATCCAGTGTCTCGGGTGCTGCTAAAGTCTTCATTAATTTTTTGCCTGTTTTCTGAGATGATTTTTGTTCAGAATTATCAAGAACAGCAGTCCCAGTCACTGAAGGATCTACAAGAGTAATAAAGTAGTGTCATGTACTCTGCAATTGATGTGCAAATTAAGAATTAGTCACAAGACAAAAGAAACATGGGATTTTAAAATGCTTTTCAGCTTGTAAATATAACACGACTTGGAAATTTCAAAATAAACCTTCACATAACTACAAGGAAGAAATGATAATACAGGACTATTTCAAATGAGCAATGACCCAGGTGCAGCTATTAATCAGCTCAGCGCTTCCCACTGTCTTCAGTATAACTTTGACCCCTCCCTCCCTTCCCGACAAAACAGTCAAGGCTGGGTAGTGAGCACTGTGGTGAGCTCTGCTTAGCCAAGCTCTCTTGTTCCCAGAACTGAGAAGAGCAGCGTGCTGACGAATACTAACAGACCAGAGGCACACTGTAAATACGGAGTGAATTATATTGAAAATAAGGAACAAACCACACAGTTCAAGTGATGGTAGTGAACCTCTAAGGGGTACAGGCACATTCCGTGGGGAGTGAAGAAATGGCAGCCACTGCAGTTCTGCATTTATAGAACTACAATATGATCCAGTCACTTCTATCCTCAGCCAGCTTTATCTCTGTTTAAATATTTTTATTCATTCTTTGAAAATTTCATACATTATTTTTGATCATATTCATCTCCCTCTCCCATCTCCTGCCAGACCCACTCCCTATCCCAGATGGACCAAAATTTCTTTCTTTTTTTTTTTTTTTTCCGGGAGCTGAGGACCAAACCCAGGGTCTTGCACTTGCTAGGCAAGCGCTCTACCACTGAGCTGAATCCCCAACCCCTGTCTTTCCTTTTTTAAGCCCATCAATCCTTATGAGGGCTGCCTATACACTCTTAGGTGTGTGGCTAGGTCTGAAATAAAGTGGAGCCCAAGGCTCTTCAGCTGAAGGTCCTTGCCTTGGTTGCAGTGTGAGTGCATAAAAGAAGTATTATCAATGCTCCTTCACAAGAGGGGGGCCTTCTCACCAGACCTGTCATGATAGAAATCAATGGAGACGATGTCATCTGGAATCAAGGACCTTCAAGTTGTCAGGATTTACCAAAAAAGCAGGTTTACCTTTTACTCTAAGACACTGATAGCAATAAAGATTTGAATAGCCAAGTAATAATTCTACAATGCTATCAAGAAAATGAACCCAATAGTTTTTCTCAACACAGAGCAAAAGCTTCCGGAGAGCGCTTTGACAGCATCTGTCAGAGCGCACTCCACAGCAGTCACGACAAGCATGGTGTACAGTCTCCTTTTCCTCTAAGCTTCTCTTCGGCATCAAGATTCAATGGGACCTTTTTTTTTTTTTTTTTTTTTTTTTTTTTGAGAGAACCTTTATTTGTAGCTGGGCATGGTGTGATCCCAGCAATCAAAAGGCTTACAAAGAAAGCATTGTGAATTCGAGACCAGCCTTGGCTACAGAATAAGACTGTCTCAATAAATAAACAAACAAAAAGACAAGTTTAAAAAAAGGACTTTTTTCATTTGTAAATCAAAATTCTTGGGGACATGGCTCAGTGAGTAAAGGTACCCACTGCCAAACCTGACCACCTGAGTTCAAGCCCCAGGATCGACATGGTGGAGACACCTACACTGTCCTCTGAACTCTACATATACACCACCTCACTCTCACACACACACACACACACACACACACACACACACACACACACTCTCTCTCTCTCTCTTACACACTCACACACACACTCACACACGCACACACACTTATAGTGTAATTTTAGAAATTGCTGGGTAACCTATTTTGTGAAGTACATTTAAAATGAGTTAAGACATACACACTCGAGCCAGCGGTGGCGCACACCTTTAATCCTGGCACTCAGGAGACAGAGGCAGGAGGATCTCTGTGAGTTCGAGGCCAGTCTGGTCTTAAAAGAGTTCCAGGACAGCCAGAGCTACACAGAGAAACCCTGTCTCGAAAAACCAAAGGGGGGAAGAAAAAAAAGATGCACACTGCCCGTGTGAACACCAAGACAAAGTGAGAGTCAGAACGCGTCCTTTACCTTGACCGCACTTGCCGCAGGACACCTCGGCCTGTCTCTGTCGCTCCTGCACACAAAGGCAGAACAAAGATTGGCAAAGGCAGGGCGCTGGGAACAAAGCTACAAAATTCTATCAGTTCTCTCTAGAAATCAGCTCTTCTTGGGAGTTATAAATCATTATTAAAATTAAGTAGAACAGTGAAGCTGTGGAAGTGAAATTACTAAGGATAGCTACATTTATGCATATTTTCCCCACTTACAAAGTTCTATTTTTAAGATTTATTTTCATTATTTTTTAAAATTTCATGCATGTGTGTAAGTCTGCATGTGGGTATGTGCAAAACAAACACAGGAACTAGCTCTTCATATAAGGAAGCTACCAACCATTACAGAGTCTCTCCATTTCTCATGAATCACTTTAGCCAGATTCAGATCTATATGAACCACACAATCTTCAACTGTTAGAGACCCTTGTGAAGGGAAGAAAAAAAAAGAGAAAATATCATCATTACTCATCATGCATTTGCAGAGAACGCACTCAACTATCATATGCATAAAAACTACATTTTGTCATTAATCACAAACACATTTCTATTTACTTGAAATGTTTCTATGCTCTGTCACTGTTTTCATACTTGGCTGCTGCAACATGCAAAGCTTCATAACAATCTATTTCAGGTGTTTGCATCTCCATGCCTTAACAACAGTGTATTCCTTTAGTTGAGACTTTTCATAAGTGTGATCTAGGAAATTACTTCCTGCCTTAAATATATCTGAAATAACACCAAAAGACACAAAGTTCATGTCTGCAAATAAATGTCAGGTAAAAACTAGAGAAACTTTCAACATATTCATGGATATATTGAGATATAAAATTCTATGTAAATATTCTCCACTTCAAATTAATTGTTTTACATCCCTTAAAAAGGTGTCATGTCAAAAATAAGGCACTATGTAAAATTATGTGACATAAATTACTGACATTCAGCAAACAAAATAATTTGCAACTGAAACAGAAACTTGTATATGCTATTTACTTACACACACACACACACACACACACACACACAGAGATAATTTACTTTCTCCTTACCTGAATCAATACCAACTGGGCCAAATAATTC
This sequence comes from Peromyscus nudipes, assembly GCA_902168325.1. Lineage (NCBI taxonomy): Eukaryota > Metazoa > Chordata > Mammalia > Rodentia > Cricetidae > Peromyscus > Peromyscus nudipes. The sequence goes on along the minus strand of CABHPH010129757.1, from coordinate 4,082 downwards.
ATTAAGTTGGAAAGCCAGCTCAGGGGGTAATGCCAACTCCAGACAGTCTATGGTCAGAGATTTGGCCATTACTGGTGTGGGATTCAATACCTCGGTTTTATCCTCTTCAGTAACTCCAGCTGACAAACTAGTTCCTGGAAATGGAATTTTCTCCATTTCCTGTTTATCTTCATTGATAAATTCTTCCATGTTTCCAAATTTCACATAATCCTTAGGAAGAGTCTCATTTTTCCTTACTTCCAAAGAGCCAGTAAGATAAACTTCTTCATTTAATTCAGGATTTGAAGTGCTTGTTGCAGAGTTTATGATATCAGACAAATTTAAAAAAGAATGAATGTTGCCTCCAGTCTCTGTGGCTACTAGATTTTTCTCCACTTCACTAACATCTTTGAGGATGTTAGATTTTGGAGTAAGTGGAAGAGACCCCTTAAAGCTATAGGCACCTGACAAATCAGTCCCATGGTTAGAAACGATTTCATTATTACTCTTTACATTGATAGCAGCATTAGGAAATAGTCTGCTTAGTAATTCAGGGTTTTCAGGATTTGTAGCTCTTATCTCTTCCTGCTTTGAGTTTCCTCTTTCTGCCTCACCAGCAGACTGTGCATTAGTGTTCCTGATACCAAGCCCAGGGTTAAATTCTGACACAAAATTCAAATCTTCTGAGGTTCCTCTGTGGCTAATAATTTCCTTCAAATCCAACCCCATAGAAAATGGCCCAACTTGTGACTCATCATACGATTTAGGGGGATTCTCAACCTCAGTATCCTCACATAATTTAGTCTCAGAATCCAACAAAAGGCTTGTGGCCCAAATAATATCTTTATTACATCTCTCATATAAATCTTTCAGGGCTTCTAAGGAAAATGATCCAAATAGTTTACAAAGGATGTTAAGATTTTCAGACTCATCAGCACTGGTGAGCTCACTTTCTTCAACATACGTGCTTTTATCATGCATGACTCTGTATGGAATTGCTTCTTGAACATTTAATTTTGTATTAATAGTGAAATCTTTTGGCTTAAACCCATCTAATTTTCCTGTTAGCACTCTGACAGAATCTGAAACACTGATTTTATTCTTTTCTAGTTTCCACAAGAGAGCAAAATCTTGGGGCTCAGTCTGGGCACATGTGCTTGTATCTATCTCAGAGACAACTCTAGACACTCCGACTGCTAGTGGCCGAGGCCCCACGACTCCGGGCGGAGCTACTGCACTACCAGAAAAGGGAAGGGGCAGCGCGTGCTGGCTAGGAACCGTTTTACTCAGGGAAGTCTGAGCTTCATGAGCTGTTTTACTAGGCAGCATTTCAGAACTTCGCAGAGAGGAACCCAGAGACTTCAGTTCTTCAGGGCTTGTGCCCCAATAGGCCTCATGCGTGGGATATAGGGGTATATCACTCATGTTGTCATTAGTTCCAAATTCTAAGTTGGCTTCATTTAAGCCAGTTTTTGGTATTCTCGACCTGTGCTCTCTCTGAGCTAAAGAAGCAGATGAGGGCCAGTCACCCACAATGCTGAATGAGGTTTGCTCAGTACCTTTGTAAGTATCATATAGACAGCTACTGGACACTTCTGAAAGATCGTCGATTCCATGTGGAGATCCTCGCTGCTGGATATGATCCGTATTCATAGATACCCTAGCATCTGATACTTTGTGCGACTGAGGGCGGTTACATTTTTTGTCACCTTGTACAGATAAACCTTTCTCAGTTTTCCGGTTCCTTTTGGTCCTCTGGCTAATTGTCTTATCAACTGGCCAGTCACCAACAAAATTTGATGGCTCATGTTTTGGGAACTTTTCCAAAGATGATTTGCTTTTTTGTTTTCCAATGGTCTTTTTCTTTCCTGCTGTTCTTTCTTCCAGTATCTCAGGAGGTGGGGGGCTCTCACTCTGAGGTGCCCCAGCACTTGCATGCTCATCCGCTTCTTGATTCTCCTCAGCACAGTAACTACTTGGGGATGCTCCCTCTGCAGGGCTCCAAGCATCTGCTTCAACACGCCCTTTCAGGGTCTCTTGCTCTTTCTCACTCTTGTCTGTGGCTTGAACTTTGCTTTCAGAGTGTGGAAAACAGGTGTTTGGGGCTTCCTGCAAGAAGGGGCTGTGTCCACCATGACCCACAACACTCATCTCCTTTCTTCCTCGGCTGAAACTGGCCTGAGGGACGGGCGGAGCACTCTCGGCTAACACTGCTTCTTTGGCCACTTCAAGGGTCTTCTCCTCCATTAACTCTAAGCGCTTCACAGATGTGGGTAAGACATTTTCTTCCTTTTCCGAGGTAAGAGCTCCATTGTCTCTTGGGCTACAAGACATTTTTTGAAGTGTGGTAAGAAAGTCTCTTCATGGTACCATTAATATTGTGATTTAAATTAAAGAAGCATGCAACCAGACAGCATTTAGCATTTATTCTAAATATTCAAAAGTAAATTACACAAAAATTATGAAAGCTGGAATGGGGATATAAGGCAGTAGTATTGCTCAGAGGCAGGGCACCTGCCCAACAAATGTGACCCCAGTCCTTGATTTCAATCCCCAGACTAGTGGAAGAAACAGTTTAAGAGCTAATCTTCACCTTTCCCTAGAATATCAGAACCACAATCCTTTATTGCAGGTCCAGCACCTGGCATTACAAGCAGCACACACAAAGCAAACCCTGAGTTGGACAGTCACCTGGGGGTGTTGTCACAGTGCTGTGCTGATTATTACGGTGAAGGTTCTAGATGTGTTCTCAGGAGAGGACATTACCACGCTAGCTTCTTCACACCCACAGCTTAGCATTATTTTACAGCATAGAGATCTACCCTATGTCCATCTGTCATTTATGTATTTATAGAGGAAGCTTCATTTATAGAACTGTTTCTCAACCTGTGGGTCATGACCCCTTTGGGGGGGTCAAACAACCTTTTCACAAGGGTCACCTAAGATCATCGGAAAACATAGACACTTACATTGCAATTCATAACAGTATCAAAATTACAGTTATGAAGTAGCAACGAAAATAACTATGGTTGGGGGGTCACCACAATATGAGGAACTGTATTAAAGAGCTGAGCATTAGGAAGGTTGAGAATCACTGATTTACAGGGTCACAAAACCAACACTGTCAGAACACGGTCCATGAATGAAGTTGTGTGAGCATATTTCTGAGATCTTGTGAAAAAATACCAAGTAAACAAGAGTCTTATAACCTATGTTTCTCCATAACATAGGCTGTTCTTGGAATGTGCGTCACGCCCCTCCCAGGTGTAGTAAATAAGAGTGGGTTTATTTCAGATTACCCATGATGTTACTATTATTATTCAGGTAATGTTTCCAAGTATAGGTTGTCCTGACTGTGTACAGCCTAAACTCATGTGACCTTGCCCTGGCAACTGTATCCAACTTGAACTAAAGTAAACTTTGCTCACATGACCTGGCTTAGCCCTCAGAACGTCCTCAGAATATAAACTGTCTGATGCCCTGAATAAAGTTGGCTATTGCACCAGACTTTAGTCTCCCTATTTTTAGGCTCCTCTCTCCCAGGTTCACTCTACCAACTAGAGCGGTAATACAACATAATTTATTGTATGTGATTAAGAAAAACTAAAGAAGTTGGGTGTGGTGGCATTACAGAAACAGATGAGATAAGGAAGCTCTCATATAAGATGTCATCTGTTAAATATTTAAGAACCATCCTGGACATTCTAGACACTCTCAACTTCCATGACTTTTTCTTATTATTCCAAAATAATTTCCAAAATTATTCTTTTTTCAACTCATCTTCCTTTATCTTATGAATTCTCAAAGTCCCAACTCTCCTATTAAACTTTACCTAACATTAACAGAATTCTCTATGGGAAACTTAAGAGTACGTTCACTAAAACCTAAAAAAAAAAAAAAAAATGAAAGTAATATGGATATATACAAAAACAATTAAGACGCCGGGCGGTGGTGGCGTATGACTTTAATCCCAGCACTCGGGAGGCAGAGGCAGGCGGATCTCTGTGAGTTCAAGGTCAGCCTGGTCTACAGAGTGAGTTCCAGGAAAGGCGCAAAACTACACAGAGAAACCCTGTCTCGAAAAACCAAAAAAAAAAAAAAAA
>CABHPH010129756.1:0-17966 GCA_902168325.1 Peromyscus nudipes | reverse complement strand
GGAACATATGATGTCCATATGTCCATTACCAACAAACTGAAACATGGAGAAAAACAAAAGCCGGTGCTATGATGGCTATAAGAACACACCCAGTGCCAGTCTCCACCACGCCGCAAGCAGTGTAACGCTCTCCAGCTGCCAGGTGGTTGGTGGAGAGGTCAGAAACAATAAGAAAAGAAAAGGAGGAAAGTATAAATCATCCCTCTTCCCTACAAAAGAAAAGTGAGCTCTACACTAGAAAAAGAATGTGGCTGCAGACATGTCAAAAAGTAAAGCACAATTTCTTCCCTATAGGCATTTCCAAAAGTATGAATCCTTTACAACTAACGATGGCAGTTTTATCAGAGCTGCAAATGTTTCGAGGGCCAGAGGACTAAGTAAAAGAGGAACAGGATGAGTAACTTCCACATAAAATTGTGAATAAGACCTTTCAAAATGAGTAACAGATCCAAAACAAACTGACCAAAAGATGTGGCAGACGCTGTATCAGGTTTGACGTCAATGCGAACAAATCTCCCAAATTCCCTTGCTGTGCTCTCAAGCTCCCAAGGCCGCTCATCAAGACTAAATCACAGTTTATTTAAAAAAAAAAAAAAAAAAAAAAAAGATATTGCCTAGGCAAAGTCATGAAGAACCAATCACACAGCAAGGCCAAAAGTGTAAGGAACAAAACTTTAAAAAGCAGTGTTACCATCTAGGACCTATCTGTAGTCCTGGCCTTTTCAACCAATGAAAACCCAGTTATTCCTAAATTGCATTAAAATTATCTGAGCTGTGATGCAGAAATATATTAGTTGTCACTGACTGAAACTAAACAGTAATAAAATCCAGCAGTAAAAATACATGACTATTTTATAGTAAATATCAATGTCATTCCTGTTTCAACCTGACTCCCCATTCTACCCCTAAACTCCCAAACTTGAAACCAACTACAATTTCTTGAGTAGCTGTAGTGTGGTTAAGAAAAGGAAGCTATGCTTGTTTGTATGGAATCTGCCATTTCCTCCCTGCCAAAACACTTGTTTAAAAAGTCATGTAATATTTCTATTAAACTGTAAATGCAGCCGACAAGGAAATGGCCTACTGGCAAAGCATTACCTTTGTGGCAGTGCCAACGGGCCTACAGCAAAACAGTGCACATGGTAATTTCAACATGCATTCCCCAGTAACGAAATTGTTCTTTACATAAATACCACAGAACCTGAGCAAGATCCAGAAAAAGCAAGGAAAATTTGCCCAAGCTTTCATGCTTGCCTATATCAATTGTATGTCACAGCTAAAGCAAAATAGAAAAGCATCTACATATGTTCAAGACGCTTGTGAAGTTGGATCATATAACCCTGGGAAAACTATTGCAACTTAAATCTGTGTATTTCTTGTTAACCACTGTAACAACTTGCTAATAAAAATTAAGAAAAACTGAGGTATCAAATGAATCAAAATGTACTAACTAAACACAAGTCCTGAAAGATCATAATGTAACTTATTAACAGGAACATATGTTTAGTATAGGCCACATTGTTATGTTAAATTACTTCTTTCTTTAATATAATTTATTTGATTACAGAATTTGAGAGATTCACAAGCCTTCCAATGAAAATGATGACTTGTAGTTTACAAGTCACTGTGAGGTTTACAAAGTCACCTTTATCATGCATTGCTTGCCTTTCACTACATAACTCAACTTCTCGTAATCACACTATTGACATGAGCCGATCTGTAATGAAGAGAGTTCTATTCATGTAAAGTTACACTGAAAACTAAGCACCAATACACATACTCTGAACTAACATAATTAATACATGGGGGTCTTCAGACAGTAAACAATCCTTTCTGAGACATATAGTTGCAAGATGAACTTATTTTAAGTATGTCTCGTCTGCTGTCATTTTGTGTGTCTGTATAAGCATAATTTCAAAAGTCAAACTTGATAGAAAGTCTACTTCTTACCAAAACTATTATGGATTTCTGAGTGTTGTACACTTGAAATTACAGTCAACACCTGTCAACATACCAATCTCCAAGCCACAAATTCACTGACTTGTATGTTTTCTGCAATAACTGCTACCTTAGTTCTCTATCCTCAATAGTGGCTATAACAAATTGAGAACAAAAGAGTATCTGTAATGATCAACACACTAATGCCACACACTTGCTTTTCAAACAAACAGAAATCTGCTGTAAGGTCTAACAATTCTATTCCTTCACAAACCAATGCTGCTGTGTCCAGAAATCAGACTAGAGCATGGCAATACTTTTCCTTCTGAGTCCCTCAGTAAGGAGACGGGGTCTAAAGTACTCAAAAAAGAATGAATAACATCAATTTAAAATTTAAATAAACTGTGTTAAATAAAAGGCTGGAAGGCAGGATACAAGGAAAATGGGTGGTTCAAGCTGTACTTTATTAGCATTTACACTCAAGTTTTTGTTTATTTCCCTGGCCCTAAGTTTTAAGTAAAACATTTATTATTGTAAAAAAGAAGAGTCTGAGCTCACCAGATTTCAATACTAACATCACAGAAGTATCTTCCAGATAGAAAGAGAACTTAGCTCACATTCACTTAACAAAAATATTTACTGAACACTTTTATACATAGGTCATTCTGCCAGGTTCAATTCAAAATAAACGTGAAGCTCATTTCCTTAAAACTAAGCTCTAACAGGAAATATAAGACAAATGCCTCATTAAAAAGTGTTACATACATTATTCATATAATATGATAGAAGAATTTAGAGAAAGGGTTGTTTTGTTTTGTTTTGTTTTGTTTTTTGAGGCAAATCTCAGCATATAGATCAGACTGGCCACGATCTCTACTCTTCTCTGCTTTCAGAGTGCTGGGATTAAAGGTGTCCACCACACCCAGCAAGACAAGGAAACAGTTTTGAGCAGCTGAGTGATGACCTCTGATAGTAATTAGACTTATTAACCTAATAATAATAACACAAGAAGATATGGATGCCATGTCCATACACTATGAAATGTGTGTGTGTGTGTGTGTGTGTGTGTGTGTGTGTTTCAGACTAAAATGCAGAATTATTGTATACTGTGATAAAGCAAATAGTGAAGAAAAACATAAATCTCTGTGAGGGTCATGATATTCTTACTGTTGAGCACACAATTCTCAATCACTCTGGATAAAGAAGCCCTTGCTTCCAGAAGAACCTATTTCCATTTGATCAAAAGTATAAACTGGGTCAGTGAGATCACTCAATAGGAAAGACACCTGCTGTCACACCTAACAACCTGAGTTAATCCTTGAGTGCCACATGGTGAAAAGAGAGAGTCACATTGTCCTCTGACTTACATATATGAATTGTGTCCCCAACACAGACAAATCAATATATGTAACAAAAAACTACTCTAAAAACCTATCTTACAAAAATGCACATCCATCCAAACACCATATTGAAGGCCTCTCTCAGGGGCCCAGTTGACTGAATTCTCTGCTGTAGGAAAAGCTCATTTTACACTTCTGTCAGGCATGGTTTCTATCACTGGGCTAGACAGCAGGTAAAAGTGAAAGTCGAGGAAAAAGAAAACCCTGGGGGCTAGGGAGTCCAGCAAAACACTTGCCACACAAGCATGAGGACCTGAATTTACACACACACACACACACACACACACACACACACACACACACACACACACCCCGAACCCATTAAAGCCAGACACAGTAAGAGCCACTTGTAACCAGAGCATGTTACAGGGGGATGAGGAGCAGAGACAAGAGACTCCCTGGGAGTCCAAAGGCCAGTTAGCTTGGGGTAAGCAGTTGAGAACATGAGACTGCCTCAAACAGGACTGAAGGCAAGAACTAGCACCCAACGTTATCCTCTGGTATGTGCGTGTGCACACACACACACAAACATTGTGCACTCATACACATAAACCCATATTTTAAAAAAAAAACTCCATTTATCACCATTAGAAAGGAGAGAAAATGTATCTCTGTCTGCATGGCCCACTGATTCCATATTGCTTCCAGCAGCATCTGCAGAAGTCATCTGAGCAGCGTAATGCCTTGGGCACCACGTAGGGTCCCGATCCACTCACTGTCCAACTGGACAGACACCACAAAGCCAGCTGAATAAACAGGTGCTTGTTTTCCCACAGCAAAAAGCTCCCTAAGAAAGATGGTAACTAGCATTAAAAAGAAATTCTTAAGAACCTGAATCATTTATAAAAACTGAAGAGTAACTACAAAATGCTAATAATTCTATTTTCTTTTATGTTTAAGTGCATTTCCCAGATACCTCATTTGAACTTAAGAAACAACTCTATGAAGTACAAGTGGGGCCATTACCACTAATTCACAGACAAAAAAACTGATTCAAGTCTCAAAATTCTTAAATATTAGTCACATCACTACTATAAGGCATGGTAAAAACATGATATATCTAAGCAAATGACTACAAAAGCCTAGTCTCACATCAGTCTTGGAAGTCAGTGGTTGGGAAGGCCAGAAGCCTATTAAGAATGGCTGGGGGCAACAGATGGCTAAGCTGTTAAGGGCATTTGCAGCCTAGCCTAATGACCTTAGTTCAATCCCTGAGTTCAAGTCCTGGTTATGCTACTGACAGGTTAAGTCATATTAAGAAATAATGTAACCCTTTACTTCAAGGTTCCATCTAAACTATCTAGTGATATAATAACACTTTCAAATACATTTTTTCACTGTCTAATTCTAGTTAGGGCCTTTTTTTCACTCTCAGAAGGCTCTTTTATCCTCAACACACACACACACACACACACACACACACACACACCCCAAACCACTGATAATTGGATAAGACTGTACAGGTTACTATTTTATTATTTTGTTATTAGCTTTATTAACTACATACCCTAGACAACACAGTTTCATATTCTGTGTGACAAATGCAATAAGCATAAAGCACAGAGCTAGGCTACGATTAGCTAAGGAAAAGCACTGAGTCACAAGCAAACCAAAGACAACTGTTTTCTAAGGACCTAATGGAAAACCAAAACCCAAGTAAGCACGACCATTTCAAGGAAAGCGAGAGGCCTTTCAACTAAGGACTGAGGTTCCGGAAGTCGATCTCCTACATGCCTTGCTGTTTCCCAACACTGCGCTTTAGCGCTCAGGCTGTGAAATAGCTCACAACACAGGAAGATCCAACACCATTTACAAAGCATCCTATAACCACATTACATTCGCAAATGCATAAGGCAACCATCCAAAATCCAGAGTCAAGTGTGTTCTGTATGCAAATTAGGAGAAAAACAGAAGTCTGTACAGACTGTTGTTGTCAAGGAAGTCCCCATACATCTAAGTAAAATCTGAGGAGATAAAGAGATGGATAAGTACTGGCTGCTCTTCCAGGTTTGGTTCCCAGCACCAACATGGCAGGTCACAACCATCTATATCTCTAGTCTCAGAGGACCTGATGCCCTTTTCTGGCCTGTATGAACACCAGGCACACACCAGACACACACTCAGGCAAAATGCAATACATATTAAACAAACAAACAAACAAACAAACAAATAAATAAATAAAACCTGAGTTGGGACTTCAAAACCTGACAGGACTTAAAATGATAATAAAAAAAAGAGAGAGAGAGACCAAGGCATTCTAGGAAGAAGTTTGCAATATATACAGTACATCTAGATATTTTAAAAAGAGAAATACTATATTTTTTTCAGCTGTGTTTATTTTTATTTTATTTTATTTTTCTTTATTAAGAAATTTTCTATTCATTCCTCATGCTATCCACAGACCCCCCTCCTCCCTCCTCCTAGCCCTCTTTCCCAAGCCACCCCACATCTCCACATCCCCCAAATAGAGGTCTCCCATGGGGAGTCAGCAGACCCCAGCACACTGAGCCTAGGCAGGTCCAAGCCCCTTCCTACTGCACCAAGGCTGTGCAAGGTGTCACACCACAGGTACCGGATTCCCAGAAGCCTGCCCATGCACCAGGGACAGATCCCGATCCCCCTGCCTGGGTGCCCCCCAAACGAAATACTATATTCTAATACATTTTTACAATTTATAACTATGAATTGAAACTCAAGTGAGTTTTAAGATCATTAAAGCAGGAGCCACATACTACAATCTTTTCAATCTGGCTGAGGGACTTTTAATGTGCTGAACCATTTGTTTGGAAAAGAGTCACAATGGGTAGAAACAGAGTAGTTCTAATGTAAGACTCACCTCTAGAACTTATCTGATCCTGTGGAGGAACTGCAAACCACAAATGGAATACAACCATACCACTAAAATAACTGTCTGGTAATGTGCCTCAATATGGCATGTAGATTTATACGTATTTGCAATACTGTATTTATCTGTATCCTTGTAATGTTAAACATAATTCCAATTAATTCCTCATTAGATACTGAGAAGTATCCTCTTCTTTCTTCCTCCATTTGCTTCGCTTGCCTCGCCAAGTCGCCCTGTCTTTTCTGTGACACATACACACCCTTCCTCCTTCACTCCTACAGCCTTCCTGGGGTAACTACAGCCACTAGATGGCAATAAGTATTTACAAAGAGAAAAGTACACAGCTACGCTAGAGAGTCACATATTACTATAATTTAAAACTGTGTCATTACAAATCCCAAAGCACAGCAAGCTAGACTTGAATATACAAGGTATATACTTCAAATGCAAAGATTATCATAGGGAGGACTTCATGGAGGCAGGTAATGGTGAGCAAAAGAAAAAAAAGTGTATTTTAAATAATCAATCAATTAAAGAAATATACCTAGTTCCCTTACAGATAGTAAGCAACACTGAACATGAGGACTTTTAAATGTTTATTTTACACGTTCGGGTTTTTCCTACACGCCTGTCTGTGTAACCACTTCTGTGACTGATGGACAGAGGTCAGAAGATGAGGAACCCATGAAACTGCAGTTACAGACAGCTGCGGGCCTCCACGCGGGTGCTGAGAATTGAACCAGGGTCCTCTGGAAGAGCAGCAGTGCTCTTAACCACAGAGCCATTCTCCAGCCCCACTGGGACTTTTTAATATCAGCTTAAATAACATAGAAGGAAGAAAAGGCACAGAAAGGTAGGAACTGAGGGCTGTGTGGGAAAGTGGGGGAGATTTCTTAAACCCTTTCCGGCAGCCTTTGGAAAGCAATGAGCTAAAGAACAAAGAAACAATACATTTCTCTATTGAAAAGCAAGGATCTTGTGGGCAGTATTTGGGTCGAAGAAATAGTGCTTGTGGGAGGTAAATGGCCCTCAGAGTTCTTTTCTCCCAAGTAATTATATAGTGAAATAAAGTAGAAAAGCAACAGTTACTCATTTTTAACAGTCTATTCCTTCTGCACAGAATCTAAACTCACAAGAATGCATTTGCTTTGTGTTTGCTACCATTACAAAACTGCAAGACTCAAAACCAATGCTTGAGCAGAACATCATCTCCTTACCCTCATTGGATGTATGTCAGCGTAAGGGGGTTTCCCTTCTGCCATCTCTATAGAAGTGATGCCAAGGGACCAGATGTCAGCCACACAGTTGTAACCTATTTCTTGAATTACCTCAGGAGCCATCCAAAATGGGGTTCCTATTACAGTATTGCGTTTGGCCATTGTGTCCTGCAATAATATTACATAAGAATAAATACTACACAAAACACAAAGGAAACAGGTCAACATGTGATCCCGAATAACATAGATTCTATTAAAAATTAACTATTTTCCAAATGTTTCACTAGTTATAACATGACATATTGTAGGAACCTTTAATTGTAAAATGACCAAGAGCTTTTAACTCTTCATCATCTTATTAGAGATAGTCATTAAAATAGTATAATAACAACAAAAGCAATGGAAACCAATACACCAAGAGACTCAATATTGTTTCTCTTTCATAAACTTGAGCATTTTGATGATAAAATGTCTTTTTTTTTGGGGGGGGGTTGGTTTTTTCGAGACAGGGTTTCTCTGTGTAGCTTTGCACCTTTCCTGGAGCTCACTTGGTAGCCCAGGCTGGCCTCGAACTCACAGAGATCCGCCTGGCTCTACCTCCCGAGTGCTGGGATTAAAGGCGTGCGCCACCAACGCCCAGCTGATAAAATGTCTTTTATTATCTACTGATCCTAACATCGTAAAAAGACTCAAACGTGGCTTCTTCTCCATAAGAATAACGAAGTTATCCTTCCATACTTTCCGAATATCAGTTTGGTCAAAATCAAGTCTGAAAACAGTCAAAAATATATCCAAATTATTAAAGTCAACTTACTGTTAACTGGCCAGCCACTCCAAAATCTGCAAGCTTTGCATGTCCTTCTGTATTTAGGAGAATATTCCCAGCTTTTATATCTCTGTGTATTTTCCTCATAAAATGCAAATATTCTAATCCTTTCAATGTAGATTTTAGAATAGTTGCAATTTCATCTTCTGTTAACTGGAAAGGAATATTTTTAAAATTGTGGTGAAATGCCATAACAGATAAAGTCACAGACGACAACATTAGTAACAAGTTCATTCCTTCTTTCTTGTTGTTGTTTTTGTTTTTTGTTTTTCAAAACAAGGCTTCTCTGTGTAGCCCTGGCTGTCCTACATCTGGCTCTGTAGCCCAGGCTGGCCTCGAATTCAGAGATCTGCCTGCCCCTGCCTTCTGAGTGCCAGGATTAACGGTTGCGCCACCACCGCCCGGCACAAGGGCTTCTTTCTAACAGTCATTAAACCCCTACAAAAAAGATCAAGACTAATAAATCACAAAATTCCTGCCCGCCACATAATACTGTCATTTTATTATTACATACTTTACTGAAGAATGGAATATTAAATTTCTTCACAATTATCTATGACACTCATAAAGTAAAAATGCATATCCCAAGAATAACCTTGACCATAAGTCAACATTTCCCTTTGAGCCACTATAATATGTTTTTCACCTTTTTAAAAAATCTTAGAGTGCACCATGATCTTCTGAAATAACAATAAGTAAATATTTGCTCTTCTTTCTAGGTTCCTATTATTAGAAAAGAATTTCTAAATCCCTTGTAATTTGCTGAACAAAAGAGATGAAAGGGGACACATGGGGACACACACACGAGAGAGAGAGAGAGAGAGAGAGAGAGAGAGAGAGAGAGAGAGAGAGAGAGAGAAACTGACTCATGAAACACAAGGTAGCTCAAAGCTTGCTATCGAGCTGCAGATGACCTGAACCTCTGGTCTGCTGCATGGACCTCCCCAGTGCTGGGCCTTCAGGGACTCATGGCTACACCCAGGGCTTCATACATGAGCGCAAGCACTCTACCAACTGAACTATGTTATATCTGTGGCTCCTCTTTTTTAATTCATAATATAACTCTTTCATATTAATGAAGTGACTCTTTGTCTGAGTCAATTAACTGAACAATTAACAATAGGAAATGATCACCAGAGGAAACAACCATGTTATCAGAGGGTTGGATTCTCAGCCCATCTTATGACATGCGACTTAATCACCAATGTCCAATGACTTACCTATGCTTACATAATCGAATCAAACATAAATGACTGAGCTTGTGTTCTAGGAACAGAGAAAGGCATAATTTGACAGAACACAGGTGGTAGCATAAGAAAAAAGGTCAGCGACAAATACCACAGGAAAATACAGCAGAGAACCAAAGGAGGGTTGAGATGCATCTTTGGCTATTCAGGCATATCTGAGAGGCTGTTTGGGTTTCATGTTTTATAGCATGTTGAGAAGGGTGTGGAGATGGGGAGATGCCCTGAGGCTGACCCAAGGACTCACACTTTATAAGCATGCACTGTCTCTAAGCTACACCTCCAGCCCCCACCCCTGAAAGGCATTTTACTGAGGTCTAATGATATGGAGCCAATTGAGTGAATGTTATGTTGGAACACAAAAACTACACTAGAAGAAGGTGGGGAGAAAAGTCCTTGATTCAACTTCTCAAACCTTTCTAAAAATCAGTAAAGAGAAGGCACTTAGAAAACTTGTTTTATTAATGCATTATCCTGAGACCAGGGATGGAAATGGACACCATAAGAAAACTACAGGACAGCACTCTTTTCTGCACATTAATGCAAATCCATAATAAAATACTGGCAAATACAAGGAAACAGAATACTGAAAGGATTTTATATAACATGATCAAATGAAATTTATTTCTCAAACTGAAGGATGGTGCAACATACAAAATTAACACAATGAAATATACTATCTTAACAGAATGACAGAAAAGAAACCACTTCAACCATTAACAGGAAAGCCAACTGACTAAACAGTAAAGTTTAATTTAATAAAGTATGATGACAACACACAGCAAGCTAAGGACTAAAAGAACGGACACCATCTCAAAGCAGCAGGAGCACACAGAACACACAGAGCACACAGAGCACACGGAGCACACAGAGCACACGGAGCACCATGAGTGACCGAGGCTTCTCCACTAAGTCAGAAACAAGCACGGATAACTGCTCTTGCCATTTCTAGAGCACTAGAGGGTTCTAGGCAGGGCAATGAAGCAAGACAGGAACTATAAGAATTAAAATGATCTGTTTTCAGGACAACAATGAAACTAAAAAACTGTAAGAATGAGTAGTTTAGCAAAGTAGCAAGATACAAAGTACAAAATAAACACACAAAAACCATTAGCATTTCTAAAAAGGAAATTACAAAAAAAATTCCACTTACAGTAACATCAAAAGAATAAAGCACGTAGGAATTAACCACGTGAAAGATTTATACAGTGACAGCCAGGAAACACTACTGAAGGAAATCAAAGAGGAAATGTATCCCATGGCCACGTTCAGACTTCTTGCTAAGATGCCCATGCTACCCAAACAATCTACAGATCCAATGTGATCTCCATCAAAATCTCAGTAATGTAATGAAGAAACAAAGAAAAAATGTTAAAATTAATGGGCCCAAGCTGGGTGATGGTCCCCACCTGTAATCTCATAACTCAGCGGCTGAGGTGGGGCTGTCATGGCCTCCAGCCCTCCTAGGCCAGCCTGGACTAGAGAACAGTCTGAACAAACTGTAAGAGTCGTTTCCTAATTTGAAATCTTACTGGTATAAGGAAAGACATACAGATGATGGAATAGAATGATGATCCCAGAAATAGCCTAGGTATACCTAGTCACATGATTTTCAACAAGAGTATCAACAAAACCATTTAATAGAGAAAGAAGAATCTTTTCGACATGTAGCACCATATCCACATAGAAACTCAAAATGGATCAAGGATTTCAATGTGAGACTAAATCCAAACCACAAGTAGAAAAGAAAGACAGTCAGAGCTTTACACGTGGACAACCAGAAGGACACAAGCACAAAAGAGAACACGAATGTGGGACTTCATGAACTGTTCCTTAAATCTGTGGAATCCCCAAAATAACAAAATGCAAGTTATTTTGTGATCAAAAAATAATTTCCAAAATATACAGAAAACTCTTAAAAGTCAACAACAAAAGAAAAATATTTTTTTTTAAAGGCAAAGGACCAGAATAGGTATTTCCTCAAAGACAAACCAACGTGGGTCAAGGTGGGTCAACAGGCGAAAACATAGGCAAGCCTCGCTTGCCAAGGATGACCCCAGAACTCACAGAAAAAGCCAGGTGCAGGTGCATCCGTTTTTCATCTCAGCATTCCTACAGTGAGGTGGGAGACGGAGACAAGAGTTAGCCGAGGTTTCAGGTCGCAGGCCCGGAGTGCAGGAGGCAGCAAACGTGAGAGGAGGCGCAGTCCCAGTGAGGGCAGGACTGAGCCCCTTACACAACCTGTCCTCTCAACTCCACACCACAGCACGCAGGGTCCCATGAGTGCGCATGACATGCACGTCAAATAATAAATGTTTTAAATGATATACAAATGGCTAATAATCACAGGGAAAGATCTTCAATACAGTAGTTATGGAAATTAAAGTAATAACTGAAAACCACAATGAGATGCCAATTCATTTTTTTAGGGTTAGTATTATTATCCAAACAAAATAAAAATAGAGAGGATGTAGAATAGTATAGTTACTTTGGAAAACCATATGGCAGTTCCTAAAATATTTAAACAGAGTGCCCTTTTTCATCTAGGGATTCCACATCTCAGAGAATCTACAAAGAACTGAAAACAAAATCCCAAAGAGGTATCTGCACCTACATTCACATCGTTCACATAACTAAAAGGAGAAGCAAACTTCAATGTCCAGTGACAGATAAAGGACGTTTATGTGTATGTGTTAGTTTCCTGTCCTATAACAAAATAACTGAGAGACGTAACACATAATGAAAAAGGTTACTCTGGCTGTGTTTGGAAAGGTCAGGCCAAGGCTAAGAGAGTCTATTGGGCCAAACAGCAAAGAGACTGTGGTGAACAAAAATGATACATCACAAACCAGGTATAAAAGAAGAATGAGGTCCACTGAAGGTCTCTAACTCCTTTTTGGAGGGACACCCCTTATGAGCTAAGGACCTCAAGAGTCCAGCTGTAAAGGTCTCACCACCTCCCAACATTATCACCGTGAGCCCAAATCTTTAACCCATGGACTTCAGAAGGATGTTTATTCAAACCATGACAACATATAATGGGATTTCATTGTGTCCTAAAAGGAAGGAATTTCTGTAACACACTACAAGGTTTTGCTTTTGTCTGCTTGCAATGTGACCCCTGATCTATACCCATGCCTCTTCCTCCTTTCTAAATGGTTTTCAGTCACACTCAGAAAGCAGGAGATGAGAGTGTCATTATGTCCCAGCTCTTTATAAACTCTAGGTCATGACCCCAGATGGAGTATCATAACTCAATGGGGGTTTAGGGGCAGTGGAAAACATGACAATGTAAAGGGTTTCTGGTCAGCCCATCTCCATTCCTTTCAGTCTGGCCACCAAGCCCAGTCCTGCCTTCTACCAGGACCCCATAGCCACCATACATGGCACAGACCCAGGTAAGGAAGCTTCTTTTAGCAGCAGCAAGAGACCATTACAGAAAGCCACAACTAATCAAAACGTAGATAACAACTACCTGAGCTCCTCAGCCAAAACTGCTATGTCAACAACACAACACCTGCACCAAAGACTCAACCAGATCCGTGGAAGAAGGAGTGCAAAGATGTGAGAGCCACAGGCCCGAAGTCAGCTGAGAGGTGTGCCTTCTGGCTGTGACAGGGAAGCTGTGCCCATGAACCCTCAGCAACATGGCTGGTGAACAGCCTGAACAATTCCAACAGTTGACATCCCAATGTAGTCAGAGCAAGTTTCACAGAGCCCACAGCTACAAGCAATTTGCAATTGCTGAGGGAGAATAAATCTTCCCAGGGATGAGCCCCATGGCTGGTTATCCAGTACCAAGTAGTCAGTCCTAGAAACACATACGTGCAGGCAAAACTAAACAGATTCAGCATGCTATATTTATGTACTTATTAGCGTACATGCACATGTAACAATGAACGGTTAAAGAAGAGGGGCTGTGAACTTGTTGGGGGGGGCAGAGAAGGCGAAGGGGGAAAGAGTAAAGGTAAAACAATGCCATTATATTTTAATTGAATTTTAAAAATTTTAAAGATTTCTGAACCTGAAATAAGAAAAATTCAAATTCAAATGTATAATGGATCTGAGGTATTTCTAACAAGCTCACCTGTCCTGTATCATGTGACTTCACTGTAGCCTTGACTCTGAACACACGACAAGTGTACCATGCACAACACCACACCAAGGAACACTGTCTCAAATACTGGCTCAGACTTGAGACTACTGTATACCATATGCTGCAATGTTTTTATTATACTTATAAAGTGTTTGCTTAGAGAAATATGATTTAAAGCATTAGTTCTCAACCTGTGGACCTAGACCCCTTCTGGGTCACGTGGCTCATACCTCCTGTGACTCCAGCTCCAAGATCTGATGTCCTCTTCCGAGCTCCACAGGCATGTGCTCATGCACACCACACACACACACACACACACACACACACACACACACACACACACACACGCATGTGTACACACATGCACACATACACACATAATTAAAAGCTCCTTTTAAAAAAGAACTGCTAATGGCCTCCCTGTATTTGGCTCTGACCTGAGAGGGCAGACCTGAAACTTGACTTCATCACGCTAGCCTCCTGTCAGTGAGAAACCCTCCAGCTCCTCCAAGGAGTCAATCGGTTCCTCTTCATTTCACATCACCCTCGAGTCAGAAACAATACGATTTCTAATCCCTCAGAGCCTGGACATAGAGGGACTTGGTTTTACACTGTGTGGTACAGTATTGTTTTAACAACCCATTTGAGTGTTGAAATGAAGAAATCCAGATGTGAAAGCAAAAAGCTCTAGGAATCTATGTAAAGCACAAAGAAAGTAAAACCCGTTTGCACGGTCAGCAGCATTTAGCTCCTCCTGTTGTTTAAAGGGTGTGCTTATCCGATGCTGGCCATCTCTTTCTAAATTTGGATCCTGAAAATCTGAACATCTTATGAGCTATGGACCTAAGATACACTGTGGGTTTGGGTTTGGTTTTTTTTTTTTTTTTTAATGTGTGTGGTTTTTTTTTGAGGGGGGTGCCTCTTTACTACATTTTAGTAAAAGAGTTTGTTAGTTGGTTTGTTTGCTTTTAAACACAAATCACTTCTGTTACTCAGGAGTCTTTCAACGTTTTCCTAGATGTGTAAGAATATACAAATAGAAATAAATGGTAAATCTGCACTATTCTAGACAGGAAGCATGCTTTATAATTAGTAGCTCTAGTGTCTACTTCTCAGACTTCCCACACTGTGCTCTTAAAGCTCACCACCCTGGAGCCACAGCCCTATATTAAAAAAGAAAAAGAATAAAAACAAATAAAAAGTTGTACATTGTAGCAACATATTAAATAGCAGCAATTGGGAAGCTATGATAGGAGGACAAAAACTTCAAGGTCAGCCTTGGCATCTCAGAGAAACACTGCCTCAAAAAATAAAAATTAAAAAGGAGTTTGGATGGGGAGGCTCAGTGGTCAAAGCCGCAAGTTCAATTACTAGAGGGAGGTAGGACGCCGGAGGGGAGGGAGGTGTTTTAACCTAACCAAAAAGGGTCTCAGTCTAGAACAGTAGTTCTCAACCTGTGAGCTGTGACCCCTTTGGGGATCACACATCAGATATCTTACGTTCAGATATTTACACTATAATTCATACCAGTAGCAAAATCACAGTTAGGAAGCAGCAATGAAATCACTTTATGGTTGGGGTCACACCACCAGAAGGAACTGTAGTAAAGGTTGCAGCATTGAGAAGGCTGAGAACCACTGCTCTAGGAAGCATGAGACAGACATGTAACTGCCTAAGTATTTTTAAAAGCACTTCCAAAGTGAGGGGACAACTGGGGAAGAGAGAACGAAGTGACACTAAAATCAGCCGTTAGTTGGACTAATTAGACAAGACACGCAGGGCGACACCCAAGAGAGGAGCACTACAAGTGCAGAGGACAGCCGACCTGTACGGCGGGTGACGCCCGCTTCCCTGCCACTGAGGCGGAAAGGGAGAGAGGAGGGCTAAATTTTAGCACCAAGATAATTCTAGCTAATCGGAAGCAACCAATCCCTGCCTGCTCTGTTTTAAACATAAATGAAATCAAATGAACTCTGGACGAAAGTAGTGTGTGTATCAAGAATTAAAGCTGCTCCAGGAACCTGGCTCTCATTACCAGAGAAGAGCTGAGAGCAGACAGAACTGTAGATGACTTAGTGAACACTAACCACACAGCAGGCCCTGACCTAGGCGCCATCTGTCATGCTTACCTGGTGCCTTTTAGATGCTCACTCATCATGTTATCAAAACATAAGCAGACCTTCACCTTCCTAAGACATGGACTTTCATTTTTAAATAATCTGTTTTTAATTTTTATTTATATATAAATTATAGCTTTTTACTCAAGGTGGATAGATTTCATGTGGAATTCATTCCCTTTATTTAATTAATTTAAGGTATTATGGTGTTTTTTCTCAGTTAAATAGATACAGACTCAACCATTTCGAAAGGCTGTGTGCTGGTAGTCCTGTGTCACGTGGCACAGGCTAGTCGTCTGGAAGGAACCTCAGCTGAGAAACCACCTCCCCCAGACTGGCCTGTGGGAAAGCCTGGGGTACATTTCTCAAGTGATGGTTGATGTGGGAAGGTCCATCCCACTGTGGGTGGTACCACCCTTGGGCTGATGGTCCTGGGCGCTAAAAGAAAACAGGCCGAGCAAGCCAGTCAGTAAGCAGTGTTCCTCTCTGACCTCTGCATCAACTGCCTCCAGGTGCCCACCCTGGCTTACCTCAGTGATGGACTTACAAGCTACAAGATGAAGTTAGCCCTTTCCCTCTCCGTGTTGATTTTGGGAATGATATTTTATCACGACAACAGAGACCCTGACTAAGACAATCAGGTTGTACTGAAAATCCTTGGAGAAAAAAACACAGGAAAGACAATCTACTCCCAACAGAAGGAAATAAGAAAGATTTCAGCTCTAGGATGGAAAAGTCACAGATCCATGTCAAACTAGGCTAATGCTTCTCTCTGTATATCTGTTAAGAAGCCCTTTCTGAGAAAAGGATCGGCAGGGCTACTTTGTTTGGGGTTTAATTAGGTGATCCTCAATACACTGCGGTTTAATTCCATTTTGTCACTACATGATTGGGCAATGTCGTTTTTCAAGTCATTTCAATGGCATTTTATAATCTGTTCTAGAAGAGAAAAAGAGATTAGAAGCCACAAATGAAGCACTCAGCAATCAGGGATGGAAATAAGACTTCTGTAGCTGAGCTAACGCATTACAAGACGGAAGTCTACATCTGGTTTCAATATTACTATGAATTCCCTGGCAAATTTAAAAAGAATTTCATTGTACAAAAACAAAAAGATGGTTTTGATAGGCTTTAGTCCTCTGGTTACTTTTGTTTCTAGAGTCATATGATTAGTATAATAATATGATACATTTAATATGTCACCGTGTATATGGTTTTGATAAAAAATGCACCCACCAACTTGTCTCAAGGGCAAATGCATAAAAGATTTTAAAATAAACAGAAATCCTTAATGTTTTTAGTCAGTAAAAGCCAATGCAAGTGAAGTTTTTTAAGTTTATATAAAATTGGGAATTTACATTTCTAAAAATGAGTCAAACTTACCTCATCTTTTTCATTTAATCATCTATGCACATGAAACAATGTGTCCACTCTGTATTTAATACTGTTAGCTCACAGGGACACTAAAAATCATTGTGAGAGTGAAACTTAAAATGTGATAATAAATTATCTCACTATTTTAAGTTTCACTTACACAATGATTTTACATGGGATCTTATTTAAGTACATTTATTTATTTTGTGAGCATGTGTGTGTGAATGTACTATTGTTACACATGTGCATGGGGTCTGCAGAGGCCAGGGCATCAGAGCCCGCCGTGTGTGTGTGTGTGTGTGTGTGTGTGTGTGTGTGTGTGTGAATGTACTATTGTTACACATGTGTATGGAGTTTACAGAGGCCAGGGCATCAGAGCCCGCCGTGTGGGAACTGGGAACTGAGCCCAGGCCCGCTGCAGGAACCAGCTCTCCAGTCCACGTGCACAAGGTCTTCAAAAACGACCCGGGCAGCAAGACGGCGCAACAGGTAAAACCTGCTGCACAGGCGGATGACCCGGGCTTGATGCCCAGAACACATGGTGGAGGCGAGAACTGACTGGCAAGTTACCTGACCTCCTAAAGTCACTGTTGCACCTGATCACATCGACTCACAGGCACATCACACACACATGTAACAAACAGACAGACTGATCAGAACTCAGTAATGCAGTCCTTACAGTCCTTTAAGCCTGTATCAAATCTCAGCTCTTTCAAAACAAAACCCTGTATTACTCAAATCAAATGTACCTACCCACTGACATTAATTTATATTGACTGAGTTCTTACCACCCATTACTCTACACTATCGTTTTACTTAATACCCTGCTCCACTGTCCCTTCTTCATGATATTCAGGACAGCTAGTGAACAAATCGATATAACACTATGAGATGCCACAGAAACACTCC
>CABHPH010129755.1:27102-53461 GCA_902168325.1 Peromyscus nudipes | reverse complement strand
ACACACACACACACACACACACACACATATACATGCACACACACCCCAAGCAAACTATCAACAGTAAAACTTCCTCTTTCCCAACATGTTACTTAAGGTTATCCATGGTTCCCTGAGGAGTAAGAAAGATGCTAAAGCCTTTTATTCCTCCTAACACCCCAACCTGGGTTAAGCACCTGGAGTAGAGACTTGGAGAGGGGGCCCCTCCCATTACCCACTCTGCCTAACTTCAGTGTTCCCCACTCTGATGCCTAACTCCCCTATCCCTACCCTCTCCATGTGACTCAGGGCCATGTGCAGGGTCAAAGGATGCTGCTCCCGGGACAGCTTTGGTCCTAGGACAGTTGTGAGCAAGAAGCCTGGGCAGAGGCAGAAGCCAGAAGCTCCAAGTTCAAGACTTCCTGGGGCTCACCGGCATGACCAGTGCACTACTCTCCTCTGCTCTCAGTTCCTCGTCAACACATTTTTTTCACTCCTGGCTTGTGTGTGTGTGTTTGTGTGTGTGTGTGTGTGTGTGTGTGGCATACATGTGCATGTGTGCTCATGGGGTGGGGGTGCACTATGTGTGTGTGAGGGTACAAGGGAATGGGTTAAGCATTGTGCTGTGGAGTCACTCTTGAGGCCTGGCCAAGACAGATGTCACCCCCACCCAGGTGTCTAGAAACAATGACCTTGAGTATCTGATGGGAAAGTAAGGCCCCCTGACAAGATCTAGTCAATTCTTTTGCACACACACTCCAGCCCTAGGCCAGAGGTTGACTGATGCCAGCATCTTCCCTGATTGCTGAACCCAATGGTCACCAATTAGGCTAGTCTAGCTACCCAACTTGGGTGAGCCTCTGTCTCCGCCTCCCAAGTGCTGAGAATAAAAGCAGGCCCATTATTCTGTGAGGCTTTGTCTTTTGTTTGTTTGGTTTGGTTTTTCCAAACTCCAGTCTTCAAGATTGCATAGCAAGCCTTTATTCACTGAGCTTTCTCCCCAGGCCCACATCCAAGGCCTTGATTACTTGACTCAATTACAATTCTCCATCAGCCACACAGGAACAACTAACTGCTCCTTTCCTTCCTTCCTCCTTGATAAGCCCGCAGGGTGGAGGAGATGGGGTTTGGTGCTGAAGCACATTCCCATCCATGGATGCATGTGAACTGGGTCTTCATGGGGAGACTGCCTCACCCAGAATGCCGAGCCTTGCTATTTCCCAGGTCCTTCTCCTCTTGATAAAGATCAGTTGTCCATCAGATATGTACCCTTGACAGTGCTTGAGTGTTCTGGCTCTCAGGTAGTTTGACAGTTGAGATCCCAGAGGCAGCGAAAGCATGAGGGTGTGGGCGTTTGGCACACAGATGTAGAGGTGGGACTCACTTGGCACCTTTGAAAGAATCACTGGACTGATCCTTTAGACCAGTGCACCAGCACAAACTGTCCTGCTTGTGAGAAAGCCAGTGACTAAGTCCCATCGGTGCCCTCAGCTACCCCTGCTGCAAGCCTCAACCCCTAACCCTGACCTATGACTCAATCACTAAGGGGCCAATGTCAGAGGCATTGATCCAAGGGCACTCCAGGGTCAGCCTAGAGCATCTGTATCAGATACCATGCTAGGCATCTTACATAGATCATGTTCTAGAAACAACATACCAACCTGGCCATGTTAAGAAACTGAGAGTTGAGCCTGTGAGATGGCTCAGTGGGTAAAAAGTGTTTGTCACGCAAGCTGGACAACCTGAGTTCAATCCCCAGAACTCAGGAAGAAAGGAGAGAACTCTCAAAAGGTGTCCTCTGACCTCCACATATGTGTCATGATGCGCGTGTACGCGCGCACACACACACACCCTCGTCATCATCATCGCAAAAATCTGAGACGTAAAACTGTAATTGCTGAAATGTGTTCAGTGTCACTTGGACTATGAATGGAAACAGCACGATTTGAACACAGAGTTGAAGTCCAAGTTCAATGCTTACTGCATAAACTGCAGCTGCCTCTGAGCATCAGCCCACAGAGAGACAGCTTCAGAGGCAACAGGAGGAACTGGGCCTCGCTAGGAGGAAGATGGCTTTTTTTTTTTTTAAACTGATAACTGACAATTTTATTTCTTATGCCTAAAAGTTGATGAAAAACCGTTACTAGTTCTATTAAAACTGAACATTTCAATTGAAAAGCATAGTAAGTATACTTACTAAATGCCATTTTCTAAAAATACAGCTTTAAAACATCTAACATGCTTGTTTAATTTCAGTACAATGGATCCAAGACCCAGTATGCATACTACATGCATCAAGGCTGGATTACAAGTCATCATCACTGTCTTCATGCTTTCTTTCCAGCACTTTTGCTGGTTCATTGGCTGTATGTTGGGATACCATAGTAGTAGGAATAAGAATGTTTTGGACCCAACCAATGAGGAAGAGAGCTTTTAAGTGAAGCACTGTGAGACAGTGGGGTGAGTTACAATGGGGGTGTTTTAAAAAAAAGGGGATTAGGACAGACATGGAGGCAGAGGGATAGAAGTGAGCTCATAGAGCCATCCCGCAAATCCTGCTCTCTCTAGCCCCAGCCCCATAGGAACAGGTGAATGAGAAGGACTAGTTGTTGTTAAGGCCCCACCTCAACAACCAATGGAGGATGTAGGAGACAGAAGCGAGTTCTCACCTTTCCTTTCTTCCCCAACTCTATATTCATTTCAGGTTTTCTTTTGGCAAGTCTGACAAATAGAGTGTGGTCGCCACAGCTGCTGCCTGTTCAGAAGTCTGATTCTGGTGACTGAAGCCCCAAGTCTGCTCAAAGGACCCAGAAGTCCTATTCAGAGTCTGGCAGAGAGAAATCGTTCTGAGAAGGCAAAGAGAACTCTATGCATACTTGGTTCCTCTTTGCTGCGCCTGTGCAATTTATGTCAGGAGACATCAAGGGTCCCAGCAGCCTTCTCCTCTGGTAAGCATGGTGAATGGTCCCAGTGCCCCCATCAAGGGCCAGCAGTGGAACCAGCTGCTGCCGCCAGAGAGCCACAGCCATGGAGAGAACAGTCTGACTGTGCTTTACATTGGTTTCCATGGCAATGGATGCTCTGTCTTTCAGCCCCAGGGAAGGACAAGGACACCCAAGAGAAGAGAGTAGAAATGAGTGAGAGGAAGGAGAAATGATAAGGCCCTTTCCCTCAAAGCCCAAGCAACTAATTATCCTATCTGGGTAGTCACGATTCTTGGAGACCTTGGTCAAGCTATACCTTGGTTCTCAACTTTGGTTTGTTCATCTGTCAAAAGAAAGTCTGGACCAGACATGAGGCCACAGGGCCATTTCCAGTATTTCAAGTTCCAAGGATCAATCTCACCAGGCTAGGCACTGGAAGAGCCTTCTGTAATACTGCAGTCTCTGCCTCACCCAGAGAGCTGAACCTTGCTCATTTCCCAGGTCCTTCTCCTCTTGATAAAGGTCAGCTGTCATTTTAACAGATCACCTCAGGGGACCCAACAATGCTTGGGTGTTCTGGCTCTCAGGTAGCATGATAATTAAGCTAGAATGTCACAGTGTCACATCCAGCCCCACGATTGATATTGCTGGGTTTAGTCTCCAATTCAGATGTGCATAGTCCCCTAGATGGCGACCACCCACATTAGCT
Source organism: Peromyscus nudipes (assembly GCA_902168325.1). Classification (NCBI taxonomy): domain Eukaryota; kingdom Metazoa; phylum Chordata; class Mammalia; order Rodentia; family Cricetidae; genus Peromyscus; species Peromyscus nudipes. Next base: position 49,849 of record CABHPH010129755.1, on the reverse strand, counting down.
CAAGGGAAGGAACTCCTGGGAGAAGAGACTTCATTTGGTGTTGAGAGTGTTGAGGTGTGGGGAAAGCATGGAGGGGAGGGGTATTCCAGGCAAAAGGACACACAAGGAAGTGTAGATACAGCACCCCCAAGGGAGTATTTAAACACCTAGCTCATTGCTCAAGTGAGGAACGACGACGACGACCAGCAGGAAACAAGGACACAGAAGATGGATACAAAACAAGTGAAGAATAGCAGGAAGTCCTTTGACATCGGCTGTGCTTCTGGAAATGGATAGAGGGGAGGAAAAGGGTCCTCGGGAGCTTCTTAAGGCTGCTAAGAAAGTTCTAGCTTCCGGGCTCAACTCACATCCAACTCATCTGCATCTGTGTTGCTCCCTGAAGGGTCACCTTAGGTTGGGAAATGGTTAACGGAGCTTGTATGCCAAGCTTCCCTAAAGCCTAGCAGAAAGCTGAGCTAAACATGAGAAATCTGATTAGCTTCCAACTCTGAGCAATCTCATTTATGAGGCCCTGCAAGTTGGTCTGCAGGATTAGTGGTCCATGGACAAGACAAATCAATATACAACAAGTAATTAAGGAACATTTCTCTTCTCTTTAAGCTACTTGCACCAGGGTACAAGAGGAGGCAGGGCTTCCATAGCATCATGAGTCTTTATGTTCATTCTGAGGTCATTTGCAGGATGTGATGCTTCTTGCTAGTGGATCGGGATTCAGGGCTAAATATTTCACAGGGATGGGATAATAGACAAATTGTTCTAGAATTCCCTCCCTCAAAACAAACCCAGAACAAATAGCTGCTGAGATAGTGGCAAGCCCAGGAAACCTATCTTCAAGAGCAAGAGCTCTGTTTTATTTACTTGTGGACAACATGGCCTCACACAATACCTGGTTCATAAGTAATGAATGGAATGAATGAGAGAACCAATGAATGAGTGAATTAATAACAGATGGTTTTCAGTCAGCCAACAATTTAACTGGGAGCCTGCTGCACATACAGTTTTATACCCTAATATTACAGTGGCGATTTACATTGGATTCATAGGATTTAGGGATTGAAAGTGAATTTTAATATAATCTGATCTGGTGTTCTGTTGTCTTTTAAGTCACAGGGTGCAACCCATTAGTGGAAGATGAAATTGATTTAGTGAGCCCTTATCATCATTTTACAAATGGAATGAGAATAGAACAGAGTAGAGGAGAATAAAACAGGATGGAACAGAATAGAATACTCTAGAAAACAAGTGATCAAAATGTATCAGATGTGGACATGTAATAAGGGAAGTACAGGTAAGCTTAGTCTTGTATTTGTGGGTATGAATGCATGCGCTGGCTGTACAGTGTCTTACCAAGGCTGAAACCCATTCATGGGGTGGCTTTACCTCCCACCCAAGTTCATATCTGTAATAAGTGTGTTACCAGTATTTGAGACCCCTTCCATTATAGGAAAAAAGGTCTCATCCCCAAATCATTGTATTTCTCTTGCAGACAGCCTGGCTGTGGGAATAAGGGTCAAGATGCCACAGAAAGAAAAGGTCTCCCACATTGAGACAAACTTCTATAGGCTGAACCAACTGAGATGAGATCTAATGGCTTCGCTCATGGCAGACACTCGGAGATTTTAAAGGTTAGTTGTACCCCTGCTGAACAGCTTGGAAAATAGTAGGAAGAGCCCCTGTTCTTTCCAGAATTGCTTCTAAGCTGTTGCCTTGTGTTTGCTCATTATCCAACTTGGTCGTGTTAACAAACCCAGTTTGTCAGTGACCCCTGGAGAGAGGCACAGAGAGCCCTGGAAACATCAGGCTGGCCTCTGCTCTACAACTGGCATGGGCTACAGACTTGGTAAACACACTCTGGATTCAGGTGACCTCAAGTCTTTCTGAACATCCCTCCCTTCCCAGGTACCATCTGTCCAAAATCACGTGCTCACATGCAACTAAGCACCAGTATCCAGCTTCCTTGGACATGAGCAAAGAGCCTGAGTGACCACTTGTTTTCATCAGTAGTTTTTACAATGTTGTTCAGAACTACCATGTCATAGACACACAAATGAAATTAGTTCCATGAAGCAATAGTAACCTGACTAGGTCTGATGAGATGTGTTATGACATTCCATTGTATCCGATTTGGTTTTTATGGCATTAGTGATGACCCATTCTGCAGAAGCCACAGTAGCACCAGGCACTTAAAGTCAAAACCATCAGGGATGGAGGTATTGGAAGAGTTTCACACGGAGCCCATTTCTATTCATGATGTTCAGCTGTGCACTCACATTTGGTGGTATGTAAGGGAAGGTGACAGCTTGGTGAGTTGGAGCCTTGCTGTTTTGAGGACTCACAAAGGAATGGTCTTGGTTTCGGTCTGTCTCTTATAGACCCACAGGGAAACTCATCAAACAAAAGACAGTGTGGGTCTTATGCACAGTACACTAATAGCTATTACAGATACACGATTCTTCTTGATCCTTCCTTGCTGCTAACAGAGTAACAGCCATCCTGTGCTTTCTCCAAAGATTTGAAAGCAAAAGCCATCCAAGGATTAAAAGTCAGAAACAAAGTTGAAATGGTGATTTTGTGTTTTACTCCTCACCCAACTTTGAAGAATCTGTCTTTGGAGAAGCAACCTAATCAAATAAACTCAAATCAATTCACCGGAGACATCATCTGGCTTGCATGATTGTCTGGCTGGGTTACGCCACAGCTGTTCACAGTGACATGGTTCATTAAACAATAAAGTCTTCATCAGACGCTCCCTCTGCACGGGGCTTTATCAGATCCTCTCCCACACTCCAGCGGAGAAGCACTGCTTTACTCAGTGTGCAACGCCACCCATCTCCAGTGGGGCAATCCGAGAATTATTTTTATGTGATGCCCTAGTAGCCAAACCTTGTAGATGGACTGCATCCATTAAAAGCCACTACATTTTCTATACTAGAAACTGCTGTCATCAGACATCACACTAGACAGTGAGTTCACCGTGAGCAGGGACCGCATGGCTTCATCTTTATATACCCAATCCTAAAGTAAAGTGCCTGGCGTTTGGTAAGTGCACGACAAATACTCAGTGAATCAAGAAGCAAATGACAGTAGCACATGACTCCTCCTGGTCGCACAAATGCAGTATTTAGAAGTCAGGAAGTGCCCTGATTGCAAGGAACATTTGGTGTCTCGAGTTATGTCTCTATCCTTTCCGGCTTCTTAATTTTCCACTTGACTGGGTCAAACTGCTCAAGTCTGCATGAAAGCAGACAAGACTCACAAAATCCCCTCTGGCCCCCCAAAAGGTTCAACAACACCAATTAGGCTGCCTTCAAACTCAGAGATCCCACTGGGTGGCAGGGCATCTGTGCCAATCTCAGGCTTCCTGCAGAATCCCATGGTCAAAAGAGGTCACCAGAAATTGAGCTCCTGAGAAGTAGCTATGACCTTGAAAATTTCTTTCCTGGCAATAAGTCTGATTTAACTGATAAAGCACAGAAATGAAGGGCTGTGGCAAACCTGTAAGGTTTATCAGCTTTAGACCAACTCAAACCTAAGCATATATCAGAATCACCTAGAGGACTTAAACTCAGATGATGGAATCTGCATCCTTAAAAAGTACTAGCTGAGCTGGGGTGGGGTGGGGTGGGGTGGTGGTGGTGGTGGTAGTGGTAGTGGTGGCGTACACTTGTAATCCCAGCACTTGGGAAGCAGAGGCAGGTGGCTCTCTGTGAGTTCAAGGCCAGCCTGGTCTACAGAGCGAGTTCCAGGACAGGCACCAAAACTACACTGAGAAACCCTGTTTTGAAAAACTAAAAAAAGGGGGAGGGTGTATATATGTATATATAAAAAGTATTTTTAAAAAAGTACCAGCTAATGCTGCTCCTCTGGGCACCCCATTTTGGAAAGCACTGGTTTAGATGACCCATTGTCTTGGAGTTTGGAATCTACCAAAGCTTATAATTTGAAGCAAGTTATTTCAACTCTTCCAGACCCATGATGCCAAGTGTCAAACCAAACCACCAAGGACGTCTTTCCCACCAGGTTGAAGAACATTGCTGCTTAGGTGGGACACTCCCAGGTAGAAGGGGCTTGATGAACACTAACCAATTATGAAGGAAAGGCGGGGATACTGTCTGATGGAAAGACTCGGGGCAGGACAGCTGGGTATTATTACGGTTTTAGTGCAGCCACTACTAACCTGCTATGTGACCATGAGCATGTGAGGCTCCCACTCTGGGTTCATGCCCTCATTAGTAAGATGGGGACATTTGGCATTTTATGATGGGATGAGCTGAAAGTTTCCCAAGATCCCTGTTCCTGACTGTATTATATACCACCACAGATGAGAATAGCTTCCCCCAAACATTGGTACCACACCTCAGAGTTTCTGAGTGCCACACTCCAGATGAGTAACTTTACTCTGCCTTGAAAACAACCCACACTAAGGTCCTATTTTGTAGCTCCCTGAATTCCACCTAACACTACACTACTCATGTCATCCTAGGGACCCATTTCCTTGACAACTCAATGCGGAATCTTTCTAGCTTCTCAAAACCCTGTTGTAGGCTGGAGAGATGGCAGGATGCACAAAGTGCTGGCCATGCAAGTGTAAGGACCCGAGTTTGGATCCTCAGAACCCACATTAAAGCCAGACACAACTCTCTCTCTCTCTCTCTCTCTCTCTCTCTCTCTCTCTCTCTCTCTCTCTCTCTCTGTGTGTGTGTGTGTGTGTGTGTGTGTGTGTGTGTGTGAGACAGAAGGGTAGGAGGTAGAGACTGGAGATCCCCAAAGTGGGAGGGACATGTACCCTGGCACACTCCACAGTGAACAAAGGACCATTCCTTTCTTAAACAAGGTAGAAGATGAAGAACAACATATAAGGTTGTCCTCTAAAACACACACACACACACACACACACACACACACACAGGGAAAGAGTTCATGCAGGCACTTGAGGAGGGGAGGGAGGGAAGGGCAGAGGAAGAGAGGGAGAGAGAGGGAGAGAGAGAGGGAAGGGGAGGGAGGGAGGTTGGTTGGTGGGATTTGAAGATTCCTGCACTCTACCAAGATTGTCCTTCTCTCGTTGCCTGTGACAATTTCTGCTTCAGCCTTTCACTGCTATTCTTTGATCTTTTGTGGTCACATTCTTCACTATGTTCTAGAGAGCTGGGGTTCATCAACTGTCTCTTGGGGATAAGCATTGCCATGTTCACAAATGCACAGGAGGATAAGCAGGGGAGAGAACCCATGCTCTCAGGAGTGGGGCCTGGGGAGACTAGTTTCTGAATTCATTTCCACAGCTCAGTCTTGGGCAGGCAAGCCTCAGGACAAGGTCTGAAGGCCGAATTGCACACCTAAAATTCAAAGCTCCTTCCCCTGCTGTGTTTTCTTTAGCCACATGGCAGTTTGCTGCAGAGACTTTCCAGCAGCTGCCAGCAGGGAAGGGTACTTGTTGGCACAGAGCTGTGGTACATTTCATATTTTATCAGATGCAGCTGAAATTTCCACATCAGGGATGTTAAATTCAAGGTGCTATTCATAAACCTCTGATGAGCAGATTGGCTCTGCCTGGCACTCTCAACAACCCTATCAGCAGTGAGCCATCCCAGCCCCTTGAGTCAAGACTTCATATGGTTCTCTGGGATGCAACCTGCAAGCCAGAAAGTCCTTGTAGCTTCTTGGGAGGCTGGAGTCATCCCTCTAGTAGCTTACAGGAGGCAGAACCTGATGGAAAAGGTGGCAAAGAGACTTGAATGAATGGGGTGCTGTCTCACACCCCAAAGGTATGAAGTATCTTATACTAGCCATCTTGTTGCATTATTGAAAGTTCAGAGAGGGAGGCTCTGTCTGGAAGTGAGACTCCCCCAGCTTAGGTTATCATGGTCTCATCTCATTGCCTGGCCATGCTTTCTGGTGTGACTGAACCAAGTGTTTCAGACCCATGCTCACTCTCAACATTCATGATCAGCCTAGAGTAGCTATCCCCATTTTGCAGAATTGGAAATTGAGGCTTAGAGAGGTTAGAAGTATTGTTCAATGTCAAACACGAGATACCAAGATCTTATACAGTCATGAGCCTTAGATCCTGCACCCCATGACCATATGCTTCTCAAGATATACAGGTGTCACGGGGGTTCCAGCAGACAAAACCGTCTTTGCTACCATCACATCTACCACTCCATGCTGTGGAGTGTGAATCACCTGTCATTCAGCTTCCCCTAGGAAGGTGCTTAGAGTCTCAGGCCACATCTTCATGGAAGTTACAGGCACACTTCTTGACATAGGACCTAGCGTATAGCTAATTCTCTTTTTAAAGGAAAAAAAAAAACTTTGTATGCACATTGTTTATGTGTGTGTGTGTGTGTGTGTGTGTGTTGTGTTGTGTTGTGTAGATACATGCATGTGTGCAGGCAAAGTCCCAAAGTTGACACTGGGTGTTTTCCTTGATTGCTTTCCATTTATTTATTGAACGAGAGTCTCTCCTTGAACCTGGAACTTGTCAATTCCATCTAGTCGAGCTAGCCAACTTGCCCTGGGGGATTTCTTGTCTCTTCCTCTTAAGTGCTAAGATTACAGATGCCCCAATGCCTGCTTGGTTTTGTGGCGTTCTGGAGATCTGAACTCCAATCCTCACACTTGTATGGTAAGTCATAGGCACTGAGCCATCTACTCAGCCTTGATCAACTCTCTTTGACTGTCTTTTCTTTCTCTTTCTTCCCCTTCCACTCCTGTTCTTCTTCTCCTCCCTCTCCCTGTCTCTTTGTCTTTCTTAGTCTTGCTAGGCAGTCCAGACCGGCTGCAGACTCAAGGCCCTCCTGCTTCAGCCTCCTGAGTGCAGAGTTATAGGAATCCAATGCTACACATATGAAATCAACTGATGGGTACTTTCTACTCTTACCTTAAAAGTCTATATGGATGTCTCACCCCCTCACTCCTCTTTTGAGAGAGCTATACTCGGGCTCAGGAAAAAGCAAGAGAACTATAAATTGGGCTCAGGAAAAAGCAAGCTACAAAGTTGCCCCAGAGAAGAAGGAAGGTATTAGGAAAAGAAAGAAAAAGAAGACAACAAACCAGTAAAATCCATGGAAGGGAGAGCAGGGATGAAATCAGCATGTAACAATAGCAGCAGCTACTTCCCTTAGACGGCAGGTTCATAGGAAGTCTCTTACACATATCTATACATTTAATCTTCAGGCTAACTCACTGAATGGATGGGAAATGTGGGACGCAGAAAGTGACTGAGCAGATCACTGGGATTTGAATCCAAGCCATGGAGAAGCAGAGCTCAGGATCTCTACCTGTCTATACTTGCCGCCTCCTCAGAATGGGCTTGAGCTGTATACTCAGGTGCCCCATGAGTGTAACAGCCCAGAATTCAGAGTTGGGAGATTGCTCAGGACCAGGCAGCTCCCGTGACTCCAGCCTGCAGGCCTCAAGCTTGGGCTGTGAGGAGAAGCATCACAAAGGCAGCAGCTGGAGGTTGAACCCTGAGTAATTAACATGTTTATCCATCATCACAGAATCGTTCCCCCGAGATTTCAAGTGTCATTTTACTGTGTCTTTAATTCAGGAATGCTTTTACTATCTTGCCAACAAATCCTAGTGAGGAAATGGGTTGGCAGCTACTTGACAGAGAAGGGTACACAGCTTCTGCCCAAACCAGTAGATGTGGCTGACTAGATAGATGGTGCCTAATGATACCAAGATGGTCAGTCACACATGGACAGTCTGGGTCAGCTCTCATATCTCTGACACTTGGAGCAATGTGTCTACAGTGCCCAGGTCAAAATCAGGGTCAGTATGAGAGAAGGGGTACAGGGTTATTAAAGGCAAGCTGTGGGTCCTGGACGAAACAGCCCTGGAGAGACCACTTTGACAAGCCATGTTCTTTCCTATACCTACAAAGTGAGGACTATATCTTCAGCCCAGAGTCCCCTGAGAGATGATCCAAAGTCAGCAAGCTGAGTGTAGGATCCGAGGGGATACTTCCAGGGATCAGAGGCAAGACCAGGCAAGTAGGAAGCCAGGGCTGGGATGTGAAAAGTGAGTTCTTCTTCCTGTCCCATCAAAGTCCTCCAGGAAGTGGTGCAGATCACTAAGGAATGTGGGGTCCTCCAGCCACCAAAGGAAGAAGGTCACTTCTGGGGGTAACCATTGGCACTTCCAGCCTGTCTCACAGAGATAGCCACATCATGGACATGAGCTGGAGGAAGCACTCTGTGTAGACTGCAGGGGGACCACATTCAGATTCCCCTGAGATTAGCCATGGGGTACAGATGGAACAGTGGGATCATCTGCTCCAATGAAAATCAAGTGCCTGGTAACTAGGGAGCAAGTGGCACTGGCTGTGGTGACGATAACGACAATGGTGACCATCACTGGCCTCAGGAAGACAAAGGAAGGTCTAGAGCCATCTTGAGGATAGTTGGAAAGCTGAATGCCACTTCTTCCCAGCATCTAGGGCCTATTCCCCCAAATTTGCTGCCTGGGATGCTAGACAGCTATCCAGCTGAGAGTCCACTTGCCTCCCTACTGAGTCCTAGACATGGCTAGAAAAAAAAAAAAAAGGCAAAGCTGACAAATGCCATTCAGTAGGTTGGAACATTACAGGGAGAGGGACAAGGGTTTCTGGGCTGCCACATCCTCAGGACCTCAGATGAGGGTGTAACCACTTGGGAGTCAGACGAGGCCATATCTTACACAAAACAAGAACGCCCTGCCTACAACCTGGGCACTCTTTGATGAAAGAGTGAGTGTTCCCCCATCCGCTTCATAATATTTACACATTCTTTCTTGACACTCTGCCATGCACAAGGGGTACAAAAATGAACCACATAGTATACAAAGACAGGGATAAAGTGTGAGGAGGGAGAACGCATGGAGGAAACTAAATGTCCTGTCACAGAAGGGGATGCAAACAGCATCTTGTTTGTCTCTATTCCTGTGCTGTTCTCCTTCTCCTTTGACCTAGTCAGCACCCCTGCTGACTTACACCCTCTCTCTTTCCCTCTCTTTTGTCCATGTATTAGCATAACCGACCTATGTGTTGTGGTTGCTTGTACTCTGTGGAGCCTCCAAGAGCCACACAAGATGAGGGGTGAGGAGGTAGCACAGTTGGTAATGTGCTGGTTGCAGCGGCATGACGACCTGAGTTCAATCCCCAGCATCCACATAAAAAAAGTCAGCATAGTAGCATGTCCCTGTCATCCCAGCACAGAGACAGGAGGGTCCCTGGACAGCAAGCCTAGCCAAATTGGTGAAGCCTAGGTCCAAGTGAGAAACCTTGTCTCAAAAACCAAGTGGATAGTGAGGAGTGTCAGCCCAGGTTGAGCCCTGGGCTTCACATGCTTGATAATCCTCATATACATATGCACCTGCATGCACGCGCTCACGCACTCACACACACACACACACACACACACACACACACACACACACACACACAGAGGTGGCGGAGAGACAGAAGACATTAACTCACACCAACCTAACAACTTCTTACTGAGGAAGGTCTCAAGGAGGTGGGATGACACCCATAGCCGCTCAGCTATTGAAAGTTCAGCCCCCTCTATCTACAACTCACCTTTTCCCTCCCAAAGCCTTTGCTGCCTACCGGCTCTGCAAGGCCCAATGCTCCTTGTGGACACTTTCTCACCTAGGTCTGACAGTTCTTAACCTCTGGCTCTTGAGATCCATATAACTGCCACCTCATATGTTTTACATTCCAAGTACGTGTGTATTTCGTCTCCCTGTGAACTAAAACCATTTGTTCAATATCTGTAGGTTTTCAGCTTATTATAAACACAGGCATGCCTTTAAACCCAGGGGACACATTCTACAACCCCTAGCAGATGCCTAAAAGACATGGAAACCCTACAAAGTACCCTGTGTATTATCTTGCACTGCATACCTAAGATAAAATGTCATTTATACACGAGGCAAGTAAGAAATTATTAGCCATAACAAAAAATAAAATAGAACAATTATAACAATGTGCTGTAATGAAAGTTATTTAAAGCACGAGATGTTTATTTCTGGAATTTTCCATTTGATACTGAAGGATCATAGTTGACGGATGAAAGTGAAACTGTAGAAATCAGGGGAACCATGTCACATCCAGGTACCCACATTAGGTCCTGTAGCCCCATGAAAGCAGAGGCGCTGTCTGTCACTGGTCCCGAGCATCTGTCATAAAATAGGCATGCTGCTAAAAATACTGCAAGTGAAGACCATGCCAATGTATTTACATGACCCCCCCCCCTCTGGTGTGGCCAGCACTGCAATCTTCTTTTCTCATTTTGGACAGAGAAAGTGTGTGATAGTACATAAATGGGATACGGAAGGAATAACCAAATGAATGGGCAAGAAAAAAACAGAACCCCCAACGCCAGTGTCCGACCATTGCCCACATGCCCACTCCATCATGGGGCTGTCATTTGCCTGTATACTACACCCCATCAGCTCCAAGTTTGGGTTTTCTGCATGGCCACTGCAATTGGTGTACACTGTGGGGCTGGTCCCTTTGACCAGCCAAGGAAAGGTTTCGTAACCCTCTCTACAAGCAACTGGAGCCCTGATGTTTTCAGAGGCACAAAAGTCAACTGCACCCAGGAGATTGCTGCACACTCCAGAGCTCCCTAGCTGCTGGCCCACAGGGGGAAGTAGACGCATGCTCCTCCTGCATCTGGCCACCTGAAAACATGCTTTGAGCAACTAAGTACCTACTTGGTCCACAGCCATTTGGGAGTCTGCAGCAGATATACAAAAAGAAACAGTCCTTGTCTCTGATGCATGTACGGCCTCGGAGTGAAAAGTAGCAGGTGTATGGAACTGTCCCTGGCTCATTCAGTGCCCAGCCATACACTCAGAAGTGTAGGACTTCTCATTTGGCCTAAGTAATCTGCATCTTGATTACGACACTTTTGTGACATATTCCTTCCTGTCCCCGGAGCATTAGTGGGACACCACTGTACCCCACATTCCCATATATAGATATTTAGGAACAGCACCAGCTGTTGAACCTCCCAGGGAAGGTAGAAAAGGGATGTGAGTCACACACTTTGGGTTAAATCCTTTAGATTTAGAGTTCTTAGTTCCTTCCAGGTCAAGGTACCACAAAAGTGGTTGTTTTTTTCTCTTCACTAGCCCTTCCCTTAAGAACTCCTGCCAGCAGAGGTATGGCCTAAGAAGTTCAGGTTCCTCAACTCTCCCTCAAACCCTTCTTAACCCTCACCTTCATCCCTGCAGAAGTCAACAGTGATGTTCATAAACACTCCCATTCTTCTCTCTCTCTCTCTCTTTCTCTCTAGCCAACAGGACTGTCTGAAAGTTAAATATGGCCACATGGTTCTTGGCCAATATACTACAAGCAATGTTGGTTGATTATTGCCTCCTTCCAAGAGGAAGGGGTACAGATATACTGTCTATGGCCTAGATCAGAGACTGTGAAAAAGAGCATCCACCCTTTCGCCATCCACACCTTCATGACTGACACATGCCTATACTGAATGATAAAGAAATCTTTGCCAGGCATGGCAGTTCACACCTGTAATACCAGTACTCAGAAAATGGGGGTATAAGTTTAAAGGCAGGCTGGGTTACACAGCAAATTTCAGGCCAGCCAGCAGTACCCAGTGAGGTGACGTCAAGATAGAGAAAGAGAAAGAAAGTAAGAGAAACAGAAAGGGGAGGAAGGCGGGGGGGAAGAAATGAGAAAGAATTTGTGTTATACCACTACTGTTGAAGTTACATGTTATCAGCAGTCTATAGCTGAACCTGACTGACACAGCCCTCTTTGATGCAGAACACTTCAGCTCTGCCCTGACCTACAGGCAAACTTCTATTCTCTACTAATTAGGATACTTACAAACAAAAAATTCTCCAAGAAACAGAATCTATGATGGAAAAGGCAAGGTATGTCATCCTGGCCAGTCTCACCCTTCACCTCCATGGAGACATTCTGCAGAGGAGATGATCCCTAAAGAATCTCATTTCCATGTGGCTCTGGATGATAAAGCTGAGGCTGAGACCCTGGGTAAACATGGAGGAGAAAGGAGGATTCCAGGCGATGTCCAGTGTTCTGTACTTCTGAGCCAAATTCGTCATACATATATCATAGCCTCAGTAGGCTGCCTACTCCTGGCCTCCAGCCAGCCCAGGCCCTTCTCTCTCCTTCTTGACCAACCACACCACATTTCAGGATGGCAGATGGGCCACCTTCCTGTACATAACACAACAAAGCTCCAGCCTGAGAATCACGGGGGGGGGGGGGGGGGGAACAAACACCGTTCTAAAACCTTTGGAAATCTTGGGTTTCACATAAAGGAAAGCAATCCCAGAAGACCTCAAGGGCACAGAAAGGCAGGCACTCACACTCAGCCGGTGCAAATCTAAATCTTGCACCACCCAAACCCACTCCACTGTCCCTCCAGGAGCCAGGCTATTGGGATGAGCAGCCTCTCCAGCATTCTGTCATGCTCATGCTAAGTCAGGTGAATCACATCCTACCCACATCATCCATTGAACCCATGTGACCTGTATCCCATCCTCCCAGGAACTCTCTAAGTCAAACCACGATCCTCTAGTACTTCACTTTTTCTAGGCTATATGTTTCTCTTTTTTAATTCTTCAGTTATATTTATTTATTTGTGTATGTGTGTGTGCGCGCGCGTGCGTGCCATGGTGTGCATTCAGAAGTCAGAGAACAACTTGTGGGAATCAGTTCTCTTCTATCATGTGGTCTCAGGGTTCAAACTCAAGTCATCTGGCTTGGCAGCAAGTGCTTTCACTCATACAGCTATCTCTCTGGTCCCTAGGTAGGTCTCTTTAATCAAACCACTCCCAGGAGTGACACACCCTTTCTAGAAAGATAAGCATCACTCTGGGGGAGTCTTTCAATAGGCACCGAGTTATGATGGACAGTAGTACCTCACCCTGCATGTTGCTCTGTATACCGCATGTCAAATGGGCTTCCTAAGACAACACATTTGCATCCAATTTCAAATGATTGACTTTTGCCTTCCAGAAGAAGGACCAGATGAAGTAACTCTGCTTGGTGGTACAATTTCCCTAAAGAGGAAACCGATTCTCCCACAAGCAGAAGCCTGGTTCCAAGAAGCCCGTCCCGAGGATATTGTCGGTGAAAACATGCATAGCACAGCTTGTTATTAATCAATTAATTCACAGCTAGCTTTGTCCCGAGTTATCCAGCAGACAGAACAAGAAGAGATTTGCAAGCTGCGTGCATCTGAATTAATATTTTTAAATGGCATAAGCGTGTAATTAATCCTTTCCAGAACACATCCACACCAGATCAGGCAGTGTTGTTGGTATTTTTCCCCTGTCCATATGCCTCTGTTTTTTTAATTACTTTTTAGGAGGGAAGGCAACCATTCTAAGTTTGTTTTGCTTTGTAATTTCTTTTGTGACTCAAAATAACCATGTTCTTTCTGCTCCAGTAAATCATTACTGCAGCTCGAGAGGATTCCTGGAAAGTTCTAGTTCCATTCAGTTTTTAAGAGGAGAAACAACCTCCGGATAACAGAATTGAAAACTCTACCCATGAGGTCTGTCACAGGCAGATACCAACTGTAGTGATCAGGATAGGCATGGTTATACCATGGAAACAAAGTGACTCTGGAAATCCCAAGGCTTCATACTTAATCCTTATTTCATTTTTGTAAATTAGATTTTCTTTCATTTTATATATTTGAATGTTTGGCCCACATGTATGTCTGTGTACCACATGTGTGTTTGGTGACTGTGGAAGACAGAAGAAGGTGTTGGATCTCCTGAGACTGCAGTTATAGACAGTTGTGAGCTGCCATGTGTGTGCTGGAAAACAATCCTGGGTCCTCTGCAAGAGCAACAAGTGCCCCCAGCTACTGACCCATCTCTTTAGCTGCTAATCCTTATCTCTTCACCATACAAAGCCCAAAGCCCTGTTGTGTCGCTAGCTCTCCAAGTTTACTTCTTTCAAAAGAAATGACTCAGGGCTCAAAGCTGGTTTATCTTATGGCTCTGCCATGTCAACAGCTGGCCTCCATCATCCCGAGGAGATGCCAGAAGGCTCAGATACCAGGCAAACGTGGGGAAGGAAGTGGGTGTCCCAGAGGCATCCAGAGATGCCCCTGAGGTCCTACAGTTGCCATAGCTCAGCAGACCTATATGCTCTTGCTGTTTGGTCAGCCAATGCTCTGGACTAGAGATGCACAAAGAACACAGAGAGAGAACTGAGGACATGTGTTAAAGAGAACACCAAGGGATGGCATGGAGAAGCAGGCAGAGGCTGGGCATTGATTCAGGTTAGAAGTACGGCTTTTACCCATCATTTTTGTTCATAAGCTACCCAAATGCTTGGGGCATGACATAGGAAAGCTCATGGCCATCTAATGGTTATTAATATCTTTCTATACTGGTTATGAATTTTCAGAATTAAGAGACCTTATAATGCAATTCTGCTTGATACTCTGCATTCTACTCAGTGAAGTTTGTACTTCAAGTTCATCATCTGATAATTACCCCAGGTGATGAAGGGATACAGAACACTGAGCTTCTCACCAGATGTGTGTGCAGATGTATCAGAAGCTGAATGTTTCTGCTCTTCCTTTTGCCAAAAAACTACCTCTTGTGTTTTAGAAAGAGAAGAAAAACTTATACGTGGTCACCTTGAGCTTTGGGCAAGAACCTTGCTCCTTAGAAACAGAAGGACAACTGTTAGTGTGAGGAAAGGAATGAGGGCCAGCCAAGATTACCCCCACTGGGGGGACTTCACTGTAAATGTTCCTCTGTCTGGGAACTGGTAGATAAACCAGATCATTGTTCCCAATGATGAGTGATGGTTAAAAATAAACTATCAACTCTACACATTTTAATTCAGTCAGTCCAAGCTAGCAAACCCCCAGGGATTTGCGATGCCTGGCCATTTTGTAGCCTTTGCACTACAGCAATGTCTAAGAACCTCACTGGCACTAGAATTGCATAGTACGAAAAGGTTGAAAAGGTTTTCCCTGAGGGTCCACATGATATGAAAGTGAGAATGCAGATCAAGTCAGGTCAACTCTACTCCAATACACACATGTCCCTTAAAAAAAAAAAGAAAGAAAAGAAAAAAATGTATGCTGGGTCTAGGAAGATTGTGCAGTGTGTAAAGTGTTTGCTATACAAGTATGAGGGCCTGAGTCTGATCCCTGGCACCCACATAAAAGCCAGGTGCGAGAGCAAAAGTGAATACCTATAACCATGGTGCTAGAGTCTGGGACAGAGAAAGGTTCATGGTGTTTCCTGGCCAACCCAATATAGCCCAGATGATGAGCTATTCCATGAGAGATCCTGTCTCAAAAATGAAGTGAGGAGTCACAGGGGAAGACATTTGACATTGACCTCTGGATTCTGCATGCACATGTATGGATGCATGTACCTGCTCCCACACACATACAACCCACCCACATACACAAGAATGTGGCTTTGGCATTACTATAGGCTTCTGAAAGACTCAGTAGAGGCTGATCCATTCCTTTGTCTATACAGACCATGGGATTCACACCAATATGGGAATTAGTCTTCATCCTGAGAATTTCACGGCTCAACACAGAAGGAAATGCTCTCATTTGGGAACTATGGTTGGCAGGAGTTGAATTTTTCTGTTAATGACAAGTTGAACTCTCTGAAAGGAGGTTTATAGACACGAAAGAGTACCATCAAGCCTGGTACATTATTAGCATCCAAGAGCTGAAGGCCTTGCTTTTTTCCTTACAACAGAACGTGCCTTGCCCATCTCAATGAGCCACTATGAGATGATAAAGGAACAGGGGCCCCTGAATGCTAAAGCCCCATGCAGCCCTGGGAGACATTTTGGTCTAATTCCCCACACTCCTGATGTACTGATCAGTCATCTGTGTTCCTTCCTGCCAACAAGTGGTGTCTGTTGGTAGCTGGAAATCCACAAGGTGGAGGCAGCAGAAAGAACACAAAGAATCCCATTACAACATACACGGCCAAGTGTACAGGTTGTTTGGGTTCAGCTACAACTTTAGGAGTATCAGTGAAGAAAATGTCAAAAATATTTCTAAGCAATCACTAAAGCCTTGAAGACTCTGTGTGTGTGTGTGGGGGGGGGGGCTGGAGGTGGGGGTAGGAGTTGACTTTGAGCTAAATAGATGCCTCATTTCATTACCATGCTAATTCACACAGTCAAGACCACATCCTGGCCAGATCGCCAAGAAGAGGAAAACAGAACTGCTCAGAATGCAAACACCTCATTGTTGCAGTGCAATAAACCAATTCACCCTTTCTCTAAATGTCAAGTTAATATTTTTCTTGGAGCCAGCTGCATCTCTCCCCTCCTTCCCTCCACAGGAACTGAGGCTCCAGAAAGGGGACCCTCCCCTTCAGCAGTGCCTAACCTCAGCACAGGGAATTGAGGAGAGCAGTCATAGCTGGGAAGTGAATGCAAACAGAGCTGTTCCAACTGCAAAAATAGCCTTTGGCAGTCGTGAGCTCTGGCTTTGGGGAGCTTTGATCTTGGGCAGCTGACCAAGCCAGAGAATAGCATTAATAAGTCTCCTGTCCCTGCTCCCGCAAAGAGAATAAGCAGGAATGGAGAGAAATGGATAACATATTGGGCCAGCAATCTCCAAATGAACTAGCTGTGAATGCCTACTGGAGCGCACTGATAACCTTTCAACCATCATCCCCCTAACCAATGACTTTGATCTTCACTTCTTTCTGTCTCACCTCTGCATTGTTACTAATGTTCCCTTCGTGTAAGTGTTTGCCTGCATTTATGTATGTATATCATGTGCATGCCTTGTGCCTGCAGAGGCCAGAAGAGGGCACCAAATCCTCTAGAACTGGAATTGCAGACAGTTGTTAAATCTGAAAATTGTGAGGAGAAAGACTGAATCCATCACTGTCTAACTGAAGCAAGCATTATTTAATACTGGCCAGGAAGATGGACATTGGCCAAGTCCACACCTGGGATTCCCAGAGAAATGGTGTTGAATTGCATCAGTTAGGTGCGTATAAAGGTCGAACCCACAAGTCTATGCACTTTCTACTTTCATCCAATCAGGGGCAAGCATACATCCTGATGTACTTCCTACCTACATACTCCCACCTACGTCCAACACCCTCAAGTACTTCCTGACTATGTAACTCCCATCTACATGTGATCAAGTACATCCTGTGCAGTTGGGGCAACCAATCATGTTTATTGGAGTGAAAAAAAATATGACTAGTTGTGTTACAGGAACAACAGCCCCAATCATCCCAGGAAGTTATCTATCCTTGGGCAAGTGGAGCTTACAGGTTAACTTTAGCCCTTATACTGTGAGCCATCATGTAGGTACTGGGAATCAAATCTGGCTCCTCTGCAAGAACTGCAGGTACTCTCAAGTCATCTCTGCAGCCCCACCAAGGATCTTCTCATCTCTAGGCCATTCTCTACAACACTGGCAGTGTCACCCAAATAAATGATCTAGCCAGGTAAGTATCTAACTCAATCCTTTGGTGGATTCCTCTGGCTTTTGAAATGGAGCCAAACCCTTGGTACTGTGTGTTGAACTTGACCCCATTCCTATGACTCCAAACGCTTCCCTGAGGTTGGCCTTTATGGAGTCCTTATCATTCAGGAGGGTGGCTGTTGGATTTGGGGGCCTCTTTCCCCATTCCTGAGTACAGAGATCTAACAACCACATGCTCGGAGCCTGCAACAGAGAACGCTCAGCAGGACAGCAAGATCAACCATTCTCTTAGTCCCCAGACTTCACATGGTTCACGACTCTGAATGTCAACCTTCCTTTAGACGGCTCCTTATGCATGGCCATCTTTTCCATCCACTCTGTTTCCATGGTTTGAATCATTGTTGGCTGATCAATGCAATTCTCCCACCACAAACACCATTCCCACGAAATACTTATACTATTCTATCATTTCTAAGCTTCTATTGTGCCCAATTAACAGCATCCCAAAGTAAGACTTCATAATAGAGGTCCTTGAGATTAATCTATAAATATGGCTAATAATAAGTTGACCATAAGCTTTAAGGCGTGACAGAAATAAAGCATATTTCTGTCTGGCACACAGTAAGTGCTTACAACAGGTGTGCTTGATTGATGATGGTATAGAGGTGGTAGTGATGGTGCTGTTATTGCTGCTGGAGGAGGATAACGGCGTTTGTGATGGTTATAATGGAGTTAGCATCAGTGATGGTTATTGGTAGAAGTATTAAGGCCACTCCACGTAGTTAAAAGGAGATTTATTTAAAGGCGTAACTCACAAATGAAGGGATAGGTAGATGATGGGCTCTGGAAGAAACGCAGCTCAGTCCGGCGGTGTTCTCTGGAGAACTTTCCTCGGTCTACCTCTCGCGTCCAGGTCCAGGAAACAAGAGAGCGCCATGCATCCCGGTCTCAGGTCTTCAGGCCCTCCCTTGGCCCCGCCTTGTAGGCGTGATAGCTACGGAAGCCTCAGTGGGTGTTGGAACTTCCAGACCAAAGCTGGAGTGGCTACCCACTACAGATGGTGATACAGGTGACGATAATAGTGGAAGAGGTTTTGAAAACAGTTATGATGAGTTGGCATTAGCAATAATGGTGATTATGATGGTAGACATATTAGTGACAGGGATGATATCAATGCCTCTTCTACTGGTGGCAGTAGAGGTGATATTGATAGTGATGATGACGGTGGAGATGGTACTGGAGACAGTTATGACAGTGGAGTTGGCTCTGGTGATAATGCCGATGATGATGGTGGTAAAAGTAGTTATAGTGATGGAGATGGTAGTAGTAGAGTTGGTGATGGGGATGATGATGATGATGACAGTGGGGATGGGTGGAGTGGTAGACATGGTGTTGGTGATGGTAATGATGGTAGAGCTGTCATTGGCAATGATTATGCTTGTGGAAGCAGTGACGGTGGTAATGATGGTGATGGTGGAGATGGCGTTCATGATGGTCAAGTCCAGTAAGGATACAGGAAGCAGGGCAGTTACTCACTCACATATTATCTTCAGAAACTATTTAAAGTACCACACATTTTGATGTCAGCCAACAAGGCTACTCTGACTTCCCATAGGCTTAGAAAAATGCCAAGGAGTATAAAAGGAACTAAAATCTCAGGCTTAACACCCTGGGCCCTGTCCATGGTCCTGAAAGAAAACAATAGACAAAGGCTAGTGGCAAGTCAGCCTTTTATTTTTATTTTATACTATTTTATTTAATATTTGTAACCAGGTGAAGACTTCATTGATAAAATAGTGTCAAGAAGTGATATATACATATATGTGTATATATATATGATTGAATGATACACACACATATATGTATATATACATACATACATATATATATTTACTGACATAAATATGAATCAGAACTCATGAGTTTTACAGATTGCCAAGGAGGAAAAAGACTTGATTTAATGTTCAAACAAACAGTTATTAGTAACAGATATGGTTTGGATTAGGAATTGCGCTTTCAGTTCCTTAGTATTATACCTTTCATTCTAAATTTATTACAAACACACACAAAAACCCTTCATAATGGATCACAAAGCTAACATGGATCGCTTGGTAAATGACTGACTCCTGCCATAGACAGAATGCATACACCTCATCCAATTCATATATAAAATTCCAATTCCCTGTGCAGTGATATTAGGAGGTGAGACCTAAGGAAAATGGCTGGATCAGAAGGAGGCAGCTCACAGATGGACTCAGTGACTTTATATAAGATGTGGCAAAGAAGACATGGCAAGAAGGCATCGGGCCCTCACCAGATACCAATTCTGTCTGCACCATGGTCTTCCCAGGTTTCACAACCATAAGAAGTACATATTTGTTGTTTATGTCGTCCAGTCTATGGTGTTTTTGTCGTAGCAGATCAAATGGACTTAAGACAATTTCCTTCAACTGGCTAATATAATAAACCACACATTGATCAATCTCTCACTCTGAATGAGTTCTCTAATTCGCTACAAAGAGATGTCAGAGAATATTTCCTAAGAGTAAGACTCTAAGATTATAGCCCTAACTTCTGAAGTCTAAGCCTGGCTCTGTCACTAATGCGAATGTAACTGTGGGCAAGTTCCTTTACCTTTTTGTACCCAAATGTAACAACAACCAAAAAATTAATACTGTACTCACTCAGGTTCTTAAGACATCAAATAAGATAATGCACCCTTGGGCCAGTGGGATGGCTCATCAGAGAAAGGTATTTGCTGCCAAATCTGTGTCCAATCCCCAGGACCCAAATGATAGAAGAAGAGAACCAACTCCTACAAGTTGTCCTCTGACTTATATATCTACACATTGTTGCATGCACATGCTTGTGCACACACATGCATGCTCATACACACAATTAAATGCAAAAAACCATATTAACATAAAGCACCCGAAAGGTTTATAAAGTGCTGCCACATGGTATAACCCTGAGTAGTGACATTATTTTTTATTATTATTATTATTATTATTATTATTATTATTATTATTATTATTATTATTACACAGTCACTGCTCCATATCCAAGCTTCTGTATCTACAGTTTCAGGAACCACAGGGCACAAACCACAGAAGAAGAAGAAAAAGCAGTCGTAGCTATGCTTGTAAAAACCACATACAGACATTTTTTTTGCATCCTCTACAAACAATACAGCATCACAAATATTTACAAAGTGTTTATATTGTGTCATATATTGTAAGTCACCAAGAAAGGATGTGCATAGGGTCTGTGCAAAGATGCTATTTTATATAAGGGATTGTAGCATCAGGGGATTTGGAGCTCTGCAGGGGTCCAGGGCCCGCCCCCTCTTCCCAACAGAAGCAGACTGATAATTATAGTTGCTGTGATTGGCCCAAGTCAGGATTGACAAAGAAGAAACCCTGCTTTCCCCACTTCCCTAGTGCACCTGCATGGCCTCTGCACTCCTTCTAATGTTTAGCTCCTCCCACTCGCTTCTCAGCAGATTGTAGACAGATCGTGCAAGAGCTGTGGAAACTTTGTTTACTCACTGACTCAGTCAAGACAAACAGAAAAAGAACCCAGAATTTCTTAAAATGGGAGAGGCTAGAAATCACACAGGCTACAATGCCCCTAAAAGCTGTGGCATACTCTGTGCCCTCAATCTGCATCACAACAGAACAGGTCTATATGTTCCTTGGACAAGCATGGGGCCACCCTCAGCTGCCCTGTCATCCTTCTGTCAGCCTCTGAGGATTCCAGGAGGTCCAGAGTTCACACAGTTCTATGGATCACCGAACCTGAGACCTTGGTTAGTGGGAACCTTTGAAGAACTTTGGCTGTCAGCCAGGACCCAGAATCTCCAGGAGTTGGCAAGGAAGAACAGTGAAAATGGCCTCCTCTTATCCTAAACTCACAACACTTTCCTAAACCCTGCCAATCACCTTTCTTCCTTCAGTCTTCTCCACTTCCTTCAACAGCAGGAAACCAGAAATAGCCCCAATTTATAGAAAAACGTATTGGAGGGAACTGTTGTAACTTCCACAATCACCAGTCAGTGTGAAATCCAGGACAGGCAGCTGGCTGTTTAGGCAGCAGAGGGTAGTGGGTGAAACAAATGGCAAGAACTTCATTGAGACTCAGTTCCACCACCTGCTACTTCCATGACTTTGGGGAAAGGACCCTAACAAGGAGGACTCTTCAGGTTCGATACCTTTCAACAGGCATATCCTTCATCTCAGGATGCCTGAGGGCGAACAGAAACGTAGCACAGGGATGGAGGAGGATGCTGGCATCATCAGCCCTAGTGTTAGTTCAGTCAGTGTCCCATTTTCTCTTCAGTGTGCAAAGTCACAAGAAATCCAAACTACAGGAGGCAGCAATGCACATTGGCCTCATCAACACTCCAGTGCTGTGCTGTTCTTGACCAGTGTGCTTACCAGCCACTCGCCTGAACCAGAGAGCTCACTTAGTGATTTCCCTGGAGCACTTTTGAATCCCATGCTGGCCTACATCAACCCCTTTGGCACTTTCCCAGGCCTCTAAAACTGACTGGCAGCAAGTCTGAGTGTGAGGAATGGAGTGCAGAAGTAACAAGCAACAACCCACTCTTCTCTGTGTCTAATCTATATAACATTGCTCCATGATATATGGTATCTTGGCAATAGTGGGTCGATGAGACTTGTCTATTTCCATAAACAATATGTCCATTTCTATAAACAACCCTCCCTGTCTTGGCTAGGTAGAACCAGTATAGATGAAACTATACTGAAGAGGGAGGCAATGAATGGCATTTCATAATTATTGGTACACAAATGGCACTCAAGTCCTCATTTTTATTTAACAAATAGGATCAAGAAGACAGATCACCTGTACTCTCTTCCAAATTTCCCCAGGGAGTGCTTCGAGGCCTTAAAGAAATATGTTTTGGATTATCTGATCATCTGGCTTACCCAGACTGTTAGTCTCTTTCATTCAATAGATATCAAGAGAGATCTACAATTAATTAAGTGCTGTTGTACACTAAGATGGGATCCACTCATGTTTACAAATACTGACAGTACCAGGCACCCCTCAGGATCTTAGGCCCATGCTGAGGAACAACACTGCTGTCAGGAAAGGAGGAGCTTAGCCAGGCAGTGGTGGCTCATACCTTTAATCCCAGCATTTGGGAGGCAGAGGCAGGCAAAGCTCTGAATTCAAGGCCAGCCTGGTCTACAGAGTGAGTTCTAGGACAGCCAGGGCTACATAGAGAGACCCTGTCTTGAAATAAATAAATAAATAGATAGATAGATAGATAGATAGATAGATAG